>ML803733.1:8735-22964 GCA_009831015.1 Picea engelmannii
CAATGCATTTCCTGATGTTTCACCTGTGCTTTTCCGTCGCATTTCCTCACTAAGGATAACACCAACAACATCATCAAATTTTAAAGTATTTGAACCAGAGACAGAGTTACTTACAGCCATGACCAAGCCATTCTATCTTTCTGACAATGAGCACAATATTAGAAGAGCCCTAACCTCATCATAAAATTCCACTTTTACATAACTTAGTTGATTAGTAACCGTATTAAATTCATTTAAATGATCTGCAACAGACCCACCTTCTGACATCTTCATATTAAATAATCTCTTCATTAGAAATACCTTATTTGACGCCGAGGGTTTTTCATACAGTTTGGCCAATGCATCCATCAAACCCTTCTTTGTCTTTTCTTTCGAGATATTGAAAGCCACCGACGCTGCCAGGCTCAGCCGTATCGTTCCTAGAGCCTTTCTGTCAAGAATCTCCCATTCTTCGTCCTTCAGGGCCACCGGCTTCTTTGCTACTCCACTCAATGGTAGGAATAGATCCTTCTGATATAAATAGTCTTCCATCTGCATCTTCCATAACTGGTAGTTTTGGCCGTTAAATTTCTCGACCCTAAACTTTCCATCTTCCGACATTGCTCCCACTTGAACCAGGAACCCTCTTTTCCTGTGAGTTACCTTACGCTCTGATACCAGTTGTTAGAAAAACAGGACCGCGGAGCAATAAAATAAAACAAATGCAGAAACAAAAAAAACAGAAGACACACAATATAAGAGAGACACAGATTTACGTGGTTCACCCAGTGTGGGCTACGTCCACCAGAGAAATTGCCAGGTCCTTCCTTTATTATTATCCAGCAAATGAAGGGATGCAACCTACAACAAAACCCACTGTAACTTCCTTTTCTTTCTCTCACAGTCTCCTCTCTCAGAATACAATATTCACCCTCATACATAGCCGCAATACATTTCCCTCATAAAAGAGGGTTGCCTTTTAGGGCAAAAAAACCCTAACATAATCTCTACCGCTAGGTCTGCGACCTTATAATGAACGGTCCAGATTTACAATGAAATTACAATATACTTTTATAAGGCAATTTTTGCTTCGGGGGCTTCGCCCCCGAACCCCCACTGGGGGCCCGCTTGCCCCCGAACCCCGCAGAGGGGGTACCCCCCCTTTGCACTCTCCCACGTGGAAGACTGTACATACTTCTGGGGTGTAAATACTTCATGGGGTATAGACACGGCTGAAAGAAAAGGACCTCTGCATCAGGAAGATAATCAGGCTCCACAACCAACACAAGTTGTGTTGGGATCGTGAGGATGAGGCCTACGTACAAGTCTGTTTTGAAGCAATTCCGAGCACTTTGATTTTTGAGCATATTTTGATCCCCTGGATCACTCCTCCCCATTGGGAAGATTTTGGACCTCCAAAAGACTACTTTCAGTCTATCTGAATATTAGGGTACAATTCCCTCACCTTTTCAACCTCAATCCATTTGGCCTTGCTTGGATTTGTGTCTTTAAGACCAACTCGAAGGTATTCCACATTCCCTCATTTTTTAATTTCTCATCCTCTTGTCAAGGATTGTATCTTCATGCAGTTTTGAAAGATATTATGGCGAGAAATAATCTATAGAAGGAATCTAAACATTATATTCTTGATCATCAATCAAAGGAGGCTCATACAATCTCAAATTCTCAACATTGACAACTGCATACATTTGCATATAAGGAGGCAAATCCAAACGGAAAACATTCTTACCAATCTTTTCAGGAATCTTGAAAGGTCCATATCTAATTGGTTTCAGTTTTTTACCTTCTCCTTTAAGCCTCTCTTTTATAATGTAAATCCAAACTTCATCTCCAACTTGGAAACTGTGATCAACACGATGCTCGTCATGTCTTGTCTTGTACTTGGCTTGGCTTGTTTCCAACTGTTCTTGTACCATTTGGTGCACCAACTGAATTTTTTCAATGAGCTTATTTGTTCTATCAATGTCATATTGACCATCAATAGAAATATCTTTCCCAAATATAAAATCTAAAGGAGATTTTGGCAAATAACCAAAACATGCCTCAAATGGAGATTTGTTTGAGTGGAAGAGTGCTTAGCCTGATTGTAAGCATGTTGAATGTAGTGTAGGTGCTCATCCCAAAGCTTAGGATGTTTGCTGCAATAACCACGAAGAATATGTACCATTGTTCTATTCACCACTTATGTTTGACCATTGGTTTGTGGATGAAAATTTGTGCTCTTTTTCAGCTTGGTGTCCATGAGTGCCCATAATCTTGACCAAAAGTTCCCAATAAATCAAGAATATTGATAAAAAATAATGGATTTGAGCAACCCAAAATGTACCCAAACATGTTGAAAGAACATTTGTGTCGTCTGTTCAGTTGTAACATGCTTCTTACAAGGCATCAAAATACACATTTTGTTGAAACGGTCAACCACAACATATAGATAATCATGATTCTTTTTATACATAGGTAGACCTCCTACAAAGTCTAGGGAAATGCTTTCCCAAGAACGAGAAGGAACTGGAAGTGGAGTATACAAAACCAACTTTATATTTCTATGCACATAAAGAACATCCTCTTACATATCTTGAAACACTTTCATTCATTTTAGGCCAATAGCAATACATTTGCAAATTAGCCACCGTCTTGCCTACACCAAAGTGGCCAGAAATAAGAGAAGAATGAGCTTCCTTTATGATGTTGACTCTTTCACCCCGTGGAATACATATCTTGAAAAGATGATATAAAAGCTTATCATGCACATGGTAATCCAATTCCTCAACTTGGTTAGAATGACACAAAGTTGCATAAACCTCTTTAAAATCAACATCTAAAGCATATTGTTCAGCATAGCTCTCATGCATGGTAGAATTATGCTTAAGAATAACTGAAGCACTAACAATAGGCCTAGAAACCATATCAGCAACTTTGTTATAAATGCCTTTCTTATACCTTATAACCAAGTGGAATTGTTGTAGAAAACCCATCCATTTGAAGTGCCTTGCTTGTTGTAGCTTTGTTTGTGATTGTAAGTATCACAATGGTTGATGATCTGTGTGAATAATAGCTTTTTTACCCAACAAATAATGTTTCCATTTTTTCACACTTTGTACCAATGCATACAACTCCTTATCATAAGTAGGATAGTTAATCACATCACCATTAAAATTTTCAGAATGAAAACAAATGGGCTTACCATGTTGTAACACGACTGCTCCCATTGCATAATTTCTTGCATCTATTTGGATCTCAAATGGCTGTCTAAAATTAGGAAGTGCAAGAACTGAAGCTGAACTAATCTTCTCCTTCAATGCATCAAAATATTTTTGTTTCTTTCCTCCCCATTGGAAAATTTTCTTAATGCTTGTCATTGCATGTAATTGAGTTGGAATCGAAGATAAGTTAGCAATAAACTTTCTCCAATATTGGGATTCTCTCAAAAAGCTTCTTACCTCTATCACATTGTTGGGCTTGGGCCAATCCAAAATGAATTTGACCTTGGAAGGATCAATTTTCAATTCTCCTCCTCCAACAATATGCCCCAAGTAAACAAGTGAGGTCTTTCCAAACTCACATTTAGGCATATTCAAAACCAATTTTTCTTTCTTTAAGACATCCAAAACTTGCTTTACATGCATAACATGCTCTTCACAAGATTTAGTAAATATCAAAATGTCATCCAAGTAACAATCACACAATCATCGAGAAAAGGTATTTAAACATCATTCATGGCTCTCATGAATGTAGCAGGAGAATTACAAAGTCCAAATGGCATTACCATCCACTCAAACAATTACGACTAATACTCATGGATATGGGTCATAGATTAATGACTTACACTACGCAGTTATTCCCAAAATTGATATCTAATATGTTGCACTACGAAAGCCCCTCTATGCTTAAATAATAAGAGTGAAGGGAGCTCTAACTGGATAGTTGATAAGGCACAATACTTGCTAAGGTTTTGCAAATGGGGTAGCAAGCTAAGTGGGCTTGATTGTGGGGAAAACTCCACAGTTAAGCACGCTTGAGCTAGAGGCATCTTGGGATGGGTGACAACCTGGGAAGTCTTGCTTACCGGGTGCAAGCCCCGGAAGTGATGTTTGATGCCATGCAATTCATTTCGCTGGTTTCAATCCCATTTCTTCACCCCTGTGAGCATCACCCGATGCAATGAGTGTTAAGTGGACTATTCAAATCATGAGAATTATTGGTTAGTTGCGACTAATACTCATGGATATGGGTCATAGATAAATGAATTACACTACGCAGTTATTCTCGAAAATGATATCTAATATGTTGCACTGTGAAAGCCCCTTTATGCTTAAATAATAAGAGTGAAGGGAGCTCTAACTGGATAGTTCATAAGGCACAATACTTGCTAAGGTTTTGCAAATGGGGTAGCAAGCTAAATGGGCTTGATTGTGGGGAAAAATCCATAGCTAAGCGCGCTTGAGCTAGAGGCATCTTGGGATGGGTGACCACCTGGGAAATCCTGGTTACCGGGTGCAAGCCCCAGAAGTGATGATTGATGCTATGCGATTCATTTCGCTGGTTTCAATCCCATTTCTTCACCCCTGTGAGCATCACCCAATGCAATGAGTGCTAAGTGGACTATTCAAATCATGAGAATTATTGGTCAATTGCGACTAATACTCATGGATATGGGTCATAGCTTAATGAATTACACTACGTAGTTATTCCCAAAAATGATATCTAATATGTTGCACTGCGAAAGCCCCTCTATGCTTAAACCTTGCCTTGTTTTGAAAGTTGTCTTCCAAGTATCTCCTTCAGCAATCCTAATCTGATGATATCCACTTCTCAAATCCGACTTAGTAAAATACTTAGCATCTTTCAATTGATCAAGAAAATCATCAATTCTAGGAAGAGGATAACGATTCTTTACCATAATCTTGTTCAAGGCCCTGAAATCTACACACATGCACCATGTACCATCTTTCTTTGGCTCTAAAACAATTGGTGATCCACATGGCGATGTTCTTGGCATGATGACCCCTTTGTCAAGAAACTCTTGGATTTGTTTTTTAATTTCATCATTCTCCATGACTAGCATCATGTACATACCAATATTTGGAAGAGGACAATATTGTTGCAATTGTATCTCATGTTGGATAACCCATTTTGGAGGCGATCCTTTTGGTTCCTGAAACACATAATCATATTGGAAACCTCATATAAATCATATTTAAACTTTGCATCACAACCTTGGAAAGCTTATTTTTCAACATTGTATTTGGGTTTGATCATCAAGAGAACAAAATTCTTAATAGAATTGACTAATCTCTTCATTTGTCCAGCATTTACAAGTGAAAAAATCAACTTATTTTTATGTGCTCTAACAATGTACTCAAATCCATTTTTAAACAAATGATACTTGTTCTCATGATGATGAAATATGGCTTTCCTATCATATAAATATGGGCTTCTCAACACAATACCATAGATATCCAATGGAATAAAATCAAGCTCTACCTCATCTATAAAATTTGCAGTGATGGCAAATATAAGTTTACACCTTCTTGTCACATATCCATCCTACATGGTATGTGTTGGCACAGGGGAAAACCTAGGGTTAAACGCTCAAGAGTGCACCAACAAAACCCTAACTACCGACCCTTTCGACAACACCTGCGAAGTAGATGAAGTCTCACCCGAGGTAGAGGCAGGGGTGGTTGCAGGACTCCAGTGTCTGCAACCGTAGCTAGGACACAGGTCTGTGACTGTAACACCTTAACAGGGCACTTAGCAGTTATAGTTCATCAATATCCAGTCTTAGTTTACAACATAGTTAAACCTTAATTATAGAGCATTGCAGTATTTAACCAGATCTACTATATTCAAGCACTAAGCACATCCACATAGGCCAGATCTAGTATTCATCCATACTATTAAGCACATAGCATTAACATATCTATCTACCATTCATATATATCAAATCACTAAGCAAGTTAACATATAAACACATCAATACATCGCACAAAGCAGAGCAACACAACATATACGTGGTTCACCCCCACCCTGGGGCTACAACCACCAACTCTTTGTCTTATTTATTAGCTTCTTCAATCAGTTACATGCACGAAGCCACAAAAACCCTACTCCACAGAGGACAAGATATCTGTGCACATCGCTAGATCCTCCTTCCCCGGGCTAGGTTACAACACTAGGCCTCTTCTCAATCTCTTACACTTTCTTGCACTTAGCTCTGCAAGCCTCATACAGTATGCACAAAATAAGTCCCCACTCAACACTTTGCACTTTCGATCACATAGATCGAACTACTTCCTACATCACTCAACCTTCTATTTATACTTTACAAAATAGGCCTAAGCATGGGTAAACCCATGGGCCAACATCCCCATACCCATTACATAATACCAAATCCAAAAAAGGGCCCTCAAATGGGTCGAGATCCCGCGATCTCTGCTTTGTCTTGCGCTCTGCCTTCGACAGCCTGTCGAAGTCCCAAAAATAGGTCTAACATGACCAAGGATCGCCAAAACTTGGTCAAGGGCCAACAAGCCCCCAACACTCACCTGTGACTTGTCTCGAGTCACTCTTATCTGGTTAATTCTGCCTCAAAATCCTCGATCTTGGCTCGAGCTGCTTCGACCTGTTGTTGTGCCACAACCTCCTATTCAACTAACTCTTGGATAACAACTTCGTTGACAGGTCCCTCTAGGTGTTGTTCTGTTGTAGTGATGACTTGCTCTAGTTTTTCTCCTCAGCCTTCGATCTCTACAAAAAGTTGGCAAGCCTCATCCTATATAGGCTGGAGCCTCTGATTCACTTCCATGACTTTGCTCTGAATGGTATGGATCTGCTACTGGGCAGTGCGTTTCTCTTGGGATCACTTCATCCTTTCAACAACTGACAGGGGCTTAAACTGCGCTTGTATTGTTTCTGCTTGATACTTCGCCTCTTGGAGTTGTGACTCCAGTGTCTTCAATTCTAGATTCTCAGTGAGTCGCTCGTAAGTCTGGGCACTGCGATCACTCAGTGGTTTACATTCCACGATGAGGCCCTTGATTCTTTCAACTGTGCCTCGAGCAATTGCTTCTCTTTGATCCCTTACATCCTGTGGGGTTTTGGGAACTGTGCGGAGCTCTAAGTCTGCTACTCTTTGTTGTAGCTACTGGATAGCTTCCGAAAGCTTCTCTACTTGATGTGCGACTCAGTCTTCTATCTATGGCTCTAAGCATGTCACAGCGTGGAGTGCTCTATTGACTGCTTCTTTCACTTCGAGTTGCTCTACGAGAAACTGTTCTTTTTCCTGTTGAATATGTGATTTCTCCTCTTCAAAATTCGTCTGGAGAGAAACCTTCTCCTACTCTGCAACTCGATGTTGTTCTATGAGCACTCCTTGCACTTGCTTGAAGGCTTGGGTGGCTTTTTCTATTTCTTCTTGTGCACGACGAAGGCGAACTTCAACCACATCAGCTAGTTGACGGAGTTGGGCTGGCTCATATCCCAGCTCAGGTTCTTCCGATGGCAGGGGTGTAGCGGAAACTGTCACTAGGGTGTACCAAAATGCATTACTTAGAAGTTGTTAAATCTAAGAAACAAGCAAAGGGAAAATAGAAGAAAATGATAGAACTCAAGCAAGGTATTCCATAACTTATCCTATGCAATAAACAAGATACAAGTAAAGGAACTAGAATATAATATCTAAAACATAATATGACCTAAAGAATAAAGAATCCTTTATTATGCCAATGGAAATGGGATCTACACCCAACACCTTGATGATGGATTGTTGTAGTAGATTGAACTCCAAAGCCACCTTGAGGGAAGGGTCCTTTTTCTCCTTGTGAGCTCCAACTCCAAGCTTGGTAGTGGAAGTGAAATCCATAATGGTGGAGAAATGATGGCCAGGGTGCAAGATCTCTTTATTGGAATTTCAACAGCATGACCTTATTATGCATTGTGGATGAAATGGGTGACCCCAATGGCTTTATTTATAGGTGAAATGGTAAACCTTCCTTTAAAGCTAACTTCAGTGTGAACTATCCCAATGCATTAATGGAGTAATTATTTAAGGATTATTATTGAACACAATGTATTGATAAGGTCCACACTTAAACATTACACCATTATTGGGAGGTACAAAAGCATTAATGAGCCATAAAAATAATGGGTTTTTATTTTGTGTCAATAACATAATGTTTTAGAGATTTTATACATTCAAAAAAGTAGTTGAATACCGCACTATAAATTTTTGGTCAACTAGTTGGTTTGACTTAGTGTATTATGACAAGACTAAGGTCACATGATGATGGATATGAGGGATAAAATTTCTCAAAGTGATTTTTTCAAATGAAAATGCTCATGAAAAAACACGTGAACAAAACTAGGCCAATAATAGAAATTCTCTCTGATTTAACAATGAATGTGGGTAGGATGAAATTGCAAGATCAGTGAGAGAGGGAGCATGAATCTAATCATATAGGTACATCATAGGATAAGGATGTGATTGATGTTCTTCGATAATGTGGCTTGCTAAAGTTCTTTAGATGCATTAGCATGAGAGATAGTTTGAATATTTTACATAAGTTAGTGGGATTCGGGGATCTTGTTCTTGGAGCCTTCCAATTTGATGACAAGGTCCTTGAGATTAGCTTAAAGGACATACACTTCCTTACCAAAATTTCTCAGTGTGGTGAGCCAATAAGTTTGAATGAAGGAGGACATGGAGGTATTATTAAGAGTTCCCAAGGATACATATGTTTGTACTACTATATTGGCATAGAGAAGGTGGGAAACCAAAGTCCATTCAAGGATGTCGTTGATCATTTTATGTACACCATCCTATATTCCATCACTCAAGTAGTAGGGTATTACTTTCCATATCTATCATCACAACCTCATATGAACTTTATCATAAGATGTCTCACACCAACGATTTTTTACGATAGCACTACATTGTTAGAAAATCTCAAGTCTCATTTGATATATGTATATATATGAATATGTATATGTATATACATATATGTATGTGTGTGTGCGCGCGTGCACACGTACATTTACACATGCACACATATGTACATGTGTGTGTACATATATGTACATGTATACACACACACATGTATGTATGTATATGTATATACATATATTTGTTTGTATATGTGTGTGTATACATATATATAGATATACATATACATATATAGCTATCTATGTATGTATGTATGAATATATGCATATTTATGTGCATGCATGCATATGTATGTATGCATGCATGCATATGTATGTATGTATGCATATACCCATATACATACACACATAGAGATATATGTGTGTGTGTAACACCCTGTTTCCCCCAGTTTGTAAAAATAACTGGACTGGCCAAGAACTGTGGCAAACTCAGAAATGTGAATATGTGATGTAAATGGACCTTGTGGAAAAGGTCGATGAATGTGAATTATATTATGAATTTATATTGCAGGACTGCTCAGAGGGGATGTGCAGAAAAAGAGACCACGATGGAGGTGGAAGACACCTGGAAAGGTGTTGTTAACTTCCACCGAGAATTAATATCGTATTTGGACTTCACTGGCCCGGAGAACCAAAAGCGGCTTGTTGGCCCCGAATTAAATGTCTTGTAGGTTGGTAGGTAGATGGCTCCTCAAGAATTAAAGAGGGATGGGGAGGTGAACCACCCATCCGTAGAGTCGTCAGGCCTGACCAGTGCGAGGGAAATCGCGCCACATGCAACCTCGCAAAAGGATAAGGTGTGGGGGAGAAGCGATTGGGGGCAAATGCGAGGGGAGGAAGAGAACTCTGGCGATACACAAAGTGAGTGATAGTAGAGAGGAAGGAGAGTAACCTTCACTCTTGGTCACTGGTAAACGGAGACACAGTCTCACATCATCGTGGTCTCAACTCGAGGGTGGCTAGTGGTAAATCCATTGGGAGTTGTTGAGCCTACGGTTGGGTGGAAACGAGCACCCCTCTCAACAGTTGCATAACCCCTGGTGTTATTTCTGATAAGTGTTTTTCCTCTGGCATCTTGAAATATATATTTATTCTGACATTTATGTTTATAGGCTGTGAAATGGTGAATGATTTCAGAGTAAGAATGTCTGTATGGTGTTTTGATCAGTACTGGTAGATGCATGTTTATAATGGAAAGACTACGTATGGCTTATGTCTTCGTAAATTGCTATTTATATGCATACTGATCTAATTCGAACTATATGTCTGATTCATGGGAGAAAGGTACCCTTATCTGCCTCAGATAGTACCCTGGGTAAAAACCTCCCCATAGAGATACCCTCCTTGAAAATCCCATCAAGAACCGAGAAAGAGAATGTGAAGGCGCAAGGCCTTAGTAACCCTGCACGAGGAGGAACGATCCTCTTGAAAACCTGAGATGGCAGCATAAGGATGAAGTATCGAATCGACGGACGAGATTCCATCGAGAGATCTATGGTCACTCACGACCATCAGATCGAAAGAAGAAGATGGAGTGTTAAGTACCTTAACCCTAATAGGTATTGATCGACGAACGAGATCTCGTCGGGAGATCTGTGGTCACTCACGACCGTCAGATCGGAAGAAGAAGATGGAGTGTTAAGTGCCTTAACCCTGATAGGTATTGATCAACGGACGAGATCCCGTCGAGAGATCTGTGGTCACTCACAACCGTCAGATCAGAAGAAGAAGATGGAGTGTTAAGTGCCTTAACCCTGATAGGTATTGATCGATGGGCGAGATTCCATTGGGAAACCTGTGGTCACGCATGACCGTTAGACTGGCAGGAGTAAGTAGGGGGTTAAATACCTTACCCCTTTGTTTTTCTGTGTCTTCGTGGGTAGCGAAGAAATCGGAGTATCTGGACCATTGATTTTTCCACGTCCAGGAAGTCGTGGAAGAATGCACAGGTAGGAACCAATCTGAGTCGTCCGATCTCGGCTGGAAAACCCGATAGCCGTTGGATCTGTCAGGAGTTACCTGAGGGTTAAACCCCCAATGAATAGGGGCGAAAGCCCCGAAATAGATCTAGACCGTCTGATTTAAGGAGGCCACATGTCAAGAGATTACCTATTTCGGGAAATCGGGAATTGCGAACTCGGGAGTTCTGGTGATGAAAGATCGAGACTTTCCATTGTGGAAACCCTGAGACAAATCTGGACCGTCTGATTTAAGGGGGCCACATGTCGTGAGATTTCCCATTTCGAGAAATCGGGAATTGCAAACTCGGGAGTCTTGGTGATGAGAGATCGGGACTTTCCATGGTGGAAACTCCAGGACAGATATGGACCGTTCAATTTAAGGAGGCTATGTGTCGAGAGATTACCCGTTTCGGGAAATCGGGAATCGGGGATTCGGGAGTTCCGTTGACAAGAGGTCGAGCTCTTGCCTTGATAAATCTCGACCTATAATATCAAGACGTTAGCATGTGGCTATGTCTCGATGAACGGACGAGATTTCTTCAGGGAATCTCAGGGTCTATAATGACCTTCAGATGTGGAGAAGAAATGTCAACTTTAAGTCGAGGCGTGAATGTGCATTAAGGTAAGTAGCGAGCAGATATGGATGGCCAGAGTCCACCCGCCCAGATCTACGGTCGAGGCTTCATTCTGGAGCCCCCTTATCTTTCTGCCTTTAGCAGTGAGGGGGGGGGTCCGGAATCGGACATGCAACTCTCAAACGGTCAAGATTAATTCACCTTGATCAACAGTGCTCAGGTGAATTCTAGACCCCCCTGTCGTTCTGTCGTTAATTGGGGGGCGGGGGGGGTCCGGAATGGTGTGGTGTGTAAAGTGGGGCCCCCTCCTGTCCTATCAACTACCGTGTCATATTTCCCCCTCTGCCACCTATACTCCACTTAACCGCGCAATGGGGCATGTTCTCATTGGATGTTCTCTAGCCCTGTTGGGATTTGTCTCCATTGGCCATTCGCTAGCCCTGTCGGGGTTCGACAATTGCAGAGTCGAACGATTTGACATTCCTGTGGCGCCAAGTTGTGAAATACAAATAGGCGCCATGATTGTTTGACCTGTGATCATGACCCATGGATTACATGGGAGTAGACAGAGAAAGAGCTAGCTTGCGCTAGGCCTCCGTAGGTAATTCGGGGGCTCTGATTCAGCAAAAATCAACGAAAATTTGATTATGGTAGTGGGTATGTGAAAAATTGGTATCAGAGCATGGTTACAACACTTTTCCTGCTTGGGCTCAGGCACAAGCCACGTTAGAAGATATTGTTATCTGCGTTTTCTCTTTAAGGAGAAGAATTGTAGAATGAAACTGTAATCTGGGAATTTTCTATAACCCCTCTGTTAAAATGATAACTACTCTTATAGGAGTAGGGATGCACTGATCGTTATCACTGATAAGATCTGAGTGTGAATGACAGAGGTGGAACAAATTGTGCTATGAAGCTGCACGAGCCAGACAAGGGACATGGATTGTGTTGTCCTGTTTTAGTGTTATGAGGGCTACCTACTAAAGTAGGTAGAGTCTCTTGCAATTGAGATGGTTGGTTAGATAAGGGTTAAGACCCAAATGAATAACCCCTTCATGATTTGGGAAATCTGGTAAGGACTGGTAGGATCCTTAGAAAGTTATGATTTTTGCATTATTAAGAGACTAAACCCTGAGCATACAATTCCTCATGATTGAGAGGACTGGTGAAAATACATAGGGTCATATTTACCTGACCTATAATGGTTAGAATCGACCATGAGGATAACCTTTTTGAGGATTCCTTTGGGACTATTGCTAATTCCCAAGAGTGACCCTTGTTGGTCGTTTCCATAAAGAGAGGGTAACACCCGTATGAGTTAGGACTATGAGACTAGTCTGGTAGGAAACCTAATAAGCTCAGGAGGAATAGTATCTGTTAGATTAGAATCAACGAGAGCCATTGATCTAGAGCTTTAAGGTTTCATCTATGGGAAAATGGAAGCGTAGACTTCCCAAAGTCGCGCCAGGTAAATCATCGATTTAATCAGGACCGTTGATTGCCGGGGAGATCTGGACCGTGGGATCCAGATTGTCAGGCCCACATAGAATAGAAGTTTGGGAAATGGTGGAGCGTTGTCCATGGATTCGCTAAAACACGGGATCCTTACGCATGTCTGATAATTGATCCCAGGTTCCGAGCGAAGGGTCATGTGGATGAAAGAGCCGAGAAAACACTAGCCTTGGTCTTTTGGGTTTTCGGATTTCAGGAATTAAGGAAACAAAGTTCCTTGCAACAGAAATTTTGAAATCGCGAAATGCGAAGCGCCTTTTAATTCGGATCGTGGTCACCGCTGGTGGTCACGTGAGGAGAGGGAGTAAGCCAATATGATGAATAATGCATGAGTTAATGCACCGAGGAGCTTCATATTAAGAAGCATGATACTCATACTAGTAAGGTATGAATGATATATATAACGTGCAAGTAATGCACATGTATGATGTAAGAGTATAAGTATACTAAAGGCCCAACATGATGGCCCTGATGAGTGAAATGTGAGGCAAGAATTACACTTTCCAAAATTGAATGAATACCATGGATGCATGGTTGACTCCAGTCTGAAGAGTCGTGAAGGATCTGTCTTGAAGGATAGCTTAAAAGGGAATGTACTCCATATCCCCAGAAAAATCCAATACAATTAAATGAAAGAGTAAACAAGCAAGGATGCTCTGTTGTCATGATAAGAGGCAAATGTTTATGCCTTTGCAGATCACAATGAGAAGGACTGTGAACAATCCTGAGATGACTAATTTTAAAAATGGAAATGTATGTAGGCTATGAAATATAACTATGATAGCTACATGAAGGCTTAGGATTATGAAAGTGGTTAAGTACATCATAGATGTAAGTTAACAAAGATGCATGTTATATTCCTTCAGGGAATATTTGGTAGACCACTAAAAAGATAACTCAAGGTTGAGGCCATCACAGGTGGTGATGGATCTGCAACAAGGAAGTTGCATGCTGAAGGAGTTCCTGGTGGAGGAATTGTATAAGGTATCTGTCAGAAGAACATAGTCACAACCTTGATAATTGTTGAAGGTTGGACAATGAGCCACAAGGCCTGTCCATGTATAAGAATCCTAGATTACATTTTGGAAAAATCAGGTAAGTAATAGAAGACTAATAACCGAATATTGACCATTCTGATAACCTAATGGAAGTGTGTAGGATGCACACGTTCCTGACCCATTATGAACAAAGAGTTGCTACTAAAGCATGTTGAAGTATCCTAAGAGTTAGGATGGGCC
>ML803733.1:25500-40285 GCA_009831015.1 Picea engelmannii
AAGAGGTATTCAGACTGCACGGTATGCCGAAAGAGATAGTGTCTGACAGAGACACAAAATTTACTTCCAATTTTTGGAAATCACTGATGGTTGGTTTAGAGACCAAATTGTTGTTTAGCACCGCCTATCACCCTCAAACCGATGGACAGACATAAAGAGTGAATTGAATATTAGAGGATATGTTAAGGATGCATGTAATTCATCAACCCAGGAAATGGGAAGACTACCTGCCATTGGTAGAATTCGCCTACAACAACAGCTACCAAGGATCCTTAAAGATGAGTCCCTTCGAGGTCCTCTATGGTAGGTCGTGTAATACTCCAGTCAGTTGGAGTAATCCTGTCAATAGGATTTCTTTTGGACCCAACATGTTGAAAGAAATGGAACAACAAGTGACTCAGATAAAACAAAATCTGAAGGTCGCTCATAACCAACATAAAAGTTATGCTGACCAAAAGAGAACTCCAAGAGAGTTCAAAATGGGAGACCATGTTTATCTCAGAATTAAGCCCAGAAGGAGTTCCCTGAAAATGGGAGCTTGTGCCAAGTTGGCACCCCGGTATTGTGGATCCTTTGAGGTTCTAGATAGAGTGGGACATGTAGCCTATCGGCTAGCACTTCCTCCCACAGTAAAATCACATAATGTTTTCCATGTTTCATTATTGAAGAAATATGTACATGATGCTAATCATATAATTGACTGGTCTGTGATCCAGGTGGAACTGGAGGGAGAATTTATACCAGAACCCCAATGCATATTGGACAGAAAGGAAACCCCACTCCGGAACCAAACCATTGCACAGGTAAAGGTGCAGTGGAGACATTTTGGCCCAGATGAGGCTACATGGGAAATGGAGGATGCCATGAGACAGGCATATCTGATTTTGTTTACTTATGTACATGCAATTCATGTTAAAAGATAAGAACATCGAGGACGATGTTCCTTTAAGGGGGAGGGAACTGTAACACCCTGTTTCCCCCAGTTTGTAAAAATAACTGGACTGGCCAAGAACTGTGGAAAACTTAGAAATGTGAATATGTGATGTAAATGGACCTTGTGGAAAAGGTCGATGAATGTGAATTATATTATAAATTTATATTGCAGGACTGCTGAGAGGGGATGTGCAGAAAAAGAGACCATGATGGCGGTGGAAGGCACCTGGAGAGGTGGTGTTAACTTCCATCGAGAATTAATACCGTATTTGGACTTCATTGGCCTAGAGAACCAAAAGCGGCTTGCTAGCCCCAAATTAAATGTCTCGCAGGCTGGTAGGTAGATGGCTCCTTAGGAATTAATGAGGGATGGGGAGGTGAACCGCCCATCCGTAGAGTCATCATACCTGACCAGCGCGAGGGAAATCGTGCCACACGCGACCTCGCAAGAGGATAAGGCATGGGGGAGAAGCAATTGGGGGCAGATGCGAGGGGAGGAAGAGAACTTTGGCGATACGCAGAGTGAGTGATAACAGAGAGGAAGGAGAGTAACCTTCACTCCTGGTCACTGGTAAACGGAGACGCAATCTCACAGCATCGTGGTCTCAGCTCGGGGGTGGCTAGTGGTAAATCCGATAGGAGTCGCTGAGCCTATGGTTGGGTGGAAACGAGCACCCCTCTCAACAGTTGCATAACCCCTGGTGTTATTTCTGATAAGTGTTTTTCCTCTGGCATCTTGAAATATATATTTATTCTGACATTTATGTTTATAAGTTGTGAAATGGTGATTGATTTTAGAGTAAGAATGTCTATATGGTGTTTTGATCAGTACTGGTAGATGCATGTTTATAATGGAAAGACTATGTATGGCTTATGTCTTCGTAAATCGCTATTTATATGCATACTGATCTAATTCAGACTGTATGTCTGATTAGTGGGAGAAAGGTACCCTTATCTGCCTCAGATAGTACCCTGGGTAAAATCCTCCCCATAGAGATACCCTCCTTGAAAATCCCATCAAGAACCGGGAAAGAGAATGTGAAGGTGCAAGGCCTTAGTAACCCTGCACGAGGAGGAACGATCCTCTTGAAAACCCGAGATGGAAGCATAAGGATGAAGTATCGAATCAAAGAATGAGATCCCGTCGGGAGATCTGTGGTCACTCACGACCGTCAAATCAAAAGAAGAAGATGGAGTGTTAAGTACCTTAACCCTGATAGGTATTGATCAACGGACGAGATCCCATCGGGAGATCTGTGGTCACTCACGATCGTCAGATCAGAAGAAGAAGATGGAGTGTTAATTGCCTTAACCCTGATAGGTATTGATCGACGGACGAGATCCCGTCGGGAGATCTGTGGTCACTCACGACCGTCAGATCGAAAGAAGAAGATGGAGTGTTAAGTGCCTTAACCTTGATAGGTATTGATCGACGAATGAGATTCCATCAGGAAACCTGTGGTCATGCATGACCATTAGATTGGTAGGAGTAAGTAGGGGGTTAAATACCTTACCCCTTTGTTTTTCTGTGTCTTTGTGGGTAGCGAAGAAATCGGGACCGTAGATCCCCAAGGTCCATGGGAGTATCTGGACCATTGATTTTTCCACGTCCAGGAAGTCGTGAAAGAATGCACAGGTAGGAACCAATCTGAGCCATCAGATCTCGGCTGAAAAACCCGACAGTCATTGGATCTGTCAGGAGTTACCCGAGGGTTAAACCCCCAATGAATAGGGGCGAAATCCACGAAATAGATCTAGACCGTCCGATTTAAGGAGGCCACGTGTCAAGAGATTACCCATTTCGGGAAATCGAGAATCACGAACTCGGGAGTTCTGGTGATGAGAGATTGGGACTTTCCATTATGGAAACCCCGAGACAGATCTAGACCGTCCGATTTAAGGGGGCCACTTGTCGTGAGATTTCCCATTTTGGGAAATCATGAATCACGAACTCGGGAGTCCTGGTGACGAGAGATCGAGACTTTCCATGGTGGAAACCTCAGGACAGATCTAGACCGTCTGATTTAAGGAGGCTATGTGTCGAGATATTACTCGTTTCGGGAAATCGAGAATCGGGGATTCGGGAGTTCCATTGACAAGAGGTCGGGCTCTCGCCTTGATAAATCCCGACCTATAATATCGAGACGTTAGCATGTGGCTAAGTCCCAATGAACGGACAAGATTTCTTCGGGGAATCTCAGGGTCTATAATGACCGTCAGATGTGGAGAAGAAATGTCAACTTTAAGCCTGGGCGTGAATGCACATTAAGGTAAGTAGCGAGCAGATATGGACAACCAGAGTCCACCTACCCAGATCTACGACAAAGGCTTCATTCCGGAGCCCCCTTGTCGTTCTGCCTTTAGCGGTGAGGGGGGGGTCCGGAATCGGATGTGAAACTCTCGAACGGTCGAGATTAATTCACCTTGATCAACAATTCTCAGGTGAATTCCGAACCCCCCCTGCCATTCTGTCGTTAATTGGGGGGGGGGGAGTCCAGAATGGTGTGGTGTGTAAAGTGGTGCCCCCTCCTGTCCTATCGACTACCATGTCGCATTTCCCCCTCTACCACCTGTACTCCACTTAACCGCGCGACAGGGCCTATTCTCATTGGTTGTTCTCTAGCCCTGTTGGGATTTGTCCCCATTGGCCATTTGCTAGCCCTGTCGGGGTTCGACGGTTGCATAGTCTAACGATTCGACATTCCTGTGGCACCAAGTCGTGAAATACAAAGAGGCGCCATGATTATTTGACATGTGATCATGACCCACAGATTACATGGGAGCAGACAGAGAAAGAGCTAGCTTGCACTAGGCCTCCATAGGTAATTCGGGGGCTCTGATTCAGCAAAAATCAACGAAAATTTGATTATGGTAGTGGGTATGTGACAGTGTGTGTGTCTACATACATATACTTTCATGTCTAATATGCACAATATGTATATACTTTCCTCTCTAATATGCATAGTATGTATATGTATATGTATGTACATAAATCTACATGTATATACATGCATATATATGTAGATACATATACATCTATGTGTATACATACATACATGTGTGTGTATACATATATATGTATATGCATGCATGTATATGTATGTATGTACTAGGAAGGTAGGTACGAGAGGGGTTCTTTATAGCCCTAGGAGGACAATTGTTTTTTACATTTGAACGGAGTCTTGGGTAATGACTAACAACAAGGCATAAGAATATGCTCTTTTTCAAGGGCTTATGTTAGCCACCTCACATCAGATCACCAAACTAACAGTCTTAGGAGACTCTAGTTTAATAATAAAGCATATGATTTCAAAAACCTCCCCCTTTGGATACTCACCTAGCCTTCATTATAGCATGGGCTTGGTACATCGACAAAAATTTTGAGACATTGGTATGCCTCCATATACTACGAGAGAAAAATGGGTTGGTTGATCAAAAATCGAACCTGGCTTCTAGGAAAAGTGGGGGGTTCTTTACATTAATAACCAAATCCATGCATGTCTCATTCCTTAACTCACATCAGCTATCATATGGGAAAATGACACGATGTTTGGATCGTTCGGCACATGTAACAAGGATAAGAAGGATAAGATACCCCCTCCCTCGATGCATGTAGCATTCACACTCCACTTCTACTAATGAATATTTTGTATTGGATATGTAGCTTCGTGGTGGGATAATGATTTATATCGCATGTCTTGCTAGTTCTTGGTTCATCCCACATCCACTGGATGGCGAAGTCTCTGATTTCTGGTTGTGTCATCTTGGACCTCATCCACCATGAATTGCAAGGAAAAGGTATGGGTTTGCTTGTAATTCTAGAAGGTTCCTTTCGTCAGTTTTTCTTCAAGTCATCGACACTCCAGATTGGGTTTCCATTATTGGAGTACATGAACATTTTCCTAGTATTTAGGAGGACTGCTATTTACAACATGTCTATTTATAACAGGTCTATTTTTAGCCGGTGGTTGCCTATATGTAATACCATGGGTAAATATCATTGGTTTCTAAAAGCATGGGCACATAAACCACCATCAAGTAAATTCCTATTTTCTAGGAGGAAGAGCACTTCATTCCTTGATTTTAGGAGATAATTCATATTTCATGGCTTGAGAGTGCACTTGAGTGACAATATTATTCTCATAGACAAATGCACACTTCTCCTTAAGTATTTAGTTCTATTATTAGTTATCGAGTCCAATTATACATGCATGAGTTCTCACGTGTGCATGGCTAACTCCAGTTATGACTATCTAGCTCCATTTATGGCTAGTTAATTGATACTAAGAGGGAGTTTATTTTTGTTATTATATGGGCATGTACATGGAAACCTTAATCTATTGCGCGTTACTCCTCTTGTGGAGATTTCTATATATTGTACTCATGATCAAGGATTAATACAATGTTATTCGATTTGGTTTTGTTAGTCTCTTATGTGTGAAGATTGATTATGTTTTTCTCTCTCCTCTCTTTCTTTTGCAATTAACTAGTGTAGTATTTCCTACTCACAATTAGATCTTGAAGTGTGGTTTAATCCTACATGGTATAAGAGCTATTATTGTGAAGGAGTATTCACTTTTATTGTAGGTTTATAGATCACATTGGACAGCCCACAGAGAATAATGGCTCAATCATCTTCTTCAATGATCTTGACACCCTTTAACTACTTTGAGTGGAATCCCAAGATACAAAAAAAAATTCGCAGCAAGGGTTTGTATAGGGTCACCATGGGGACGGAGATCAAGCCTACTTCAGCCATAAAGAAAGAAAAATACTTCAACAGAATGGATGAATCCTACAAGATATTGTGCTTGAGCATCTCTCTAGATCTCCTCTTCCATGTCGATACTTGCAAGACTCCTAACGATGCTTGGATAAAGTTGAAGGGTTTTCTAGGAAATAAGACAACCTAAGAGGTCATTAGTTGAAGAATGATCTGCATGCATTGAATCCAAGATATTTTAAAACCCTACAGAACTACTTCTATAAGTTTAAAACTTTGCTTTCACATGTTAGGGATTGTGGAATTAATAAGAAAGATGAACAATTAATCTTATTCAATTCTAACCAAGCTAGGACTAGAATAGTATGTCTACGCTTCTTCTTTTCATACTACCAAGTTAGATATGGGGTCTACATGGAATATGAAATCCTTGGATGATTTCATGGAGTCACATAACCATGAGTAGACAAATCTCATCTAGATAGGGGCACTCAAGAGTTAAAATCCATGTGTGCTTACATCTCAAGGGAGTTCAGAGAAGAATAAGCAGAAGAACAAGGGTAAGAAGGACCAAGAGAACAAGAAGGAAGGTAAACAAAATTCCACATATGAGAGTTCGAGTTCCAAGGCATCAAAGAGAAAGAAGGAGAAGACCAAGTGTTCCTATAGTAACAGGGGGTTCCATCCTTAGAGTTCTTACATGAAAAAGACCATAGATATCATGGAACAATCACTTGAGTAACATCACCTCGAGGATTGTATTCTGGATAATGAAAGGAAGAATCCATTAGACAAATCATCTTTGGAAAGAGGCAATGGTCATGCACTACTTTCTATTCCATATTCTCCTAATGCTTGGGTGCTTGATTCAGGGGATACCCATCACATGGCCTCATCGGATAGACTTTTCTCATATTTAGAGACTTCTTCCAGACCATCGATCTTCATGGGAGATGATTCTCCTACTGAGGTGTGCAGTAGGGGAAGAGTTGATATACACCATGGATGCTTTCAGTATGTACTTCATGTTCTGAACCTTTCAGTGAATCTCCTCTCCATCTATCAAATCACTCATTCAGGTTCAAGGAAGAAGGTGGAGTTCACTTCGGACTCAACTATTATTTCTGACTTGTCACATGGATAAAAAATTGTTGTTGGTGAGGTTAATCACCATTCCAGGTTGTACACCTTCTCTCACTTTACTCATAAATCTGATTACATATATATTCTAACACATGCTAATGAAGAGTCAAAGTTGTGGCATGAGAGGTTTGGGCATCTGAATTTTAAATATTTATATCAACTTAGTAAAGGATTAATAAGATTTGTACAGACAATGGAGGAGAGTATGTGAATAAGGAATTTGAGCATATTTGTTCAGAAGTAGGTATAGATTTGCAGCACACGGTTCCATATACTCCAATACAACAGAATGGGGTAGTGGAGAGAAAGAACAGGACATTGAAAGAGATGGTCAACTGTATGTTGCAGGCTAGAGAATTACCACCAAAGTTATGGGTTGAAGCTATCAACTATGCATCCTACATTCATAATAGAGTTCCTCATAAATAATAAAATGGAGTCACTCCATATGAGGCTTAGAGCGGGAATAAACTGGAAGTCACTAACTTCAGAATTTTTGGTTCTTGTGCATGGGCTAGGATCCCTTTTGATAGGAGGAAAGATATGGAAGCTCGGAGTAAGGAGTGTATTTTTGTTGGATATATAGAGGGAGAGAATAAATATAGGTTATTATATACTACTTCATATAAATTATCCATTCATAGGAGTGTTATATTTGAAGAGGGTCCTTCACAGGTACTTTTGGAGCAGTCCACACCTCCATCTCCATCGCCACTAGTTGTGGAACTACATGAGACTTATTCCAATCAGATTTAAGATCATATATATGAATCTGATATATCTAATAATTTATGATCAAAATAAATAATTTTCATGTCTAGAGCATCTACCATGATGGGAACAAGAGACTCTTCAAGTAGTAGGTGATCTAGAGGGTGATTTGCCCGATCCACGGAGAACCAAATCTCAGTTTGTGTAACCTCCATAATATCTTACTGACATAGATCCTTTGTTGTCTATTTATTATTATATGGTACTTGTATCAAACCCTCATTATTATGCATAGGCTGAAGGAAACCCCCATTGGGAGGCAATTATGAAGGAGGAGTACAATTCCCTGGTGGAGAACAACATACGTGAGTTGGTTCCTCTACCTTTCAATGGGAGGATTGTTATATGTAAGTGGATTTTGAAGACAAATAGGGCTACCGATGGATACATTACAAAGTATAAGGCTCGGTTAGTAGCTAAAGGTTTCTCACATGTACAAGGCATTGACTGTGAGGATACTTTTGCATCGGTTACCAAGATTGATTCCATTTGATTAGTTCTAGCTATTGTAGCATCTAGAAAGTGGGAGGTACACTATATGGATGTGAATAATGCACTCTTACATGGAGATATTAATGACAAGATATATATGGAGCAGCCATATGGATATGTTTGGGTTCCATCATTAGTTTTCAGTTTGAGGAAGTCATTGTACGAACTCAACTAAGCACCTTGAGCATGGTATGCTAAAATGAACTATTATCTTCTCTCTAGAGGTTTTATTATATGTAGATCAGATCCTAATGTGTATATGATGAGGATCACATATTTCTTTCTATTGATAGTTCTATATGTAGATGATTTACTCATCATAGGGATCTCAGCTTCCTCCATTGTTGCAGTGAAGATTGCTTTGCATGCCAAGTTTTCTATGATAGATATGGAAATGTTACATTACTTTATTGGTATTGAAATGAGCCAAAGTGATTCAAGAATCAATATGTCTCAGTCCAATTATGTCAGAGATCTACTTGACATGTTTCAGATGACAGATTGAAATCCAGCTCAAACACCCTTTCAATAAGGGGTTAGACTAAAGGATGTTGGTGCATCACCTTTGATTGATTGTACTAGATATTGAAAGTTGGTGGGGAGGCTTGATCCGGGAGGATCTAAGGAATGCTCACATAGGTCTAGGAGGATATGAAACACTCATAAAGGTCCCAGGAGATCCATAAATGATAAAACTTTTCCATCTCACATCATCTTGAAAATGGCATCAATGCATAGAGATCATGATCATCTTTCCAACAACGCAAACATAAAGTCAAACGGAGTTTGTATGCAAAAGTTATAAGCGACCAAAGTTTGGGTCAAATGGGAAAATTCAAAGGTCAAAGGGGAAAAAATAGGTGGCACATGTCACCACTGCAAGTTTGACACATGGCACATGGTTATTGGTAGATGACTGGGCATATCATACCTCTAGGTGGTTCAATCACAGGATGACAAGTGGACCACTCTTATGATGACACATGGCAGGGTTGAGCCAATGAGAGGTCGCCACATGGAAACCTCTCATTGGCCAATATTGGTTTAATTTGAATAAAATTATGGAGTCGATGGGGGTCGAACCCGTGACCTCCATAACCTCCAAAAGCCTAATGAAACCCCCCACTATCATGACGCCATCGCATGAGTCTTAACCATATTATATGATTAATTTTATTTGAATTTATGTAATGCTCTGTTTGGGGGAGAAAAGGGGTTGAGGACTATCCCCAGCCCTCGGTCCACATACATTACCATATGACTCATACCATAGCACCCATGGAGCTAATGAATGTTTGTGTGGGAGTTATGTTAAAACATATATATACTATATATATATATAGACAACTAACAAACAAATGAATATGCCAAGGTCATAGGGAATAAAACCCCCGACCTCCACCATTTTAGCAAGAGGTTTTAACCATTATGCCAATGCCCCACATTTAACGATATTCCCTCCTAATTTAGCCATGAAGTTACATTAGGTTTCGGATGGAGGTTGGAGGGTCGCGCCCTATATATTGAGTACAGATCCCAATGCATATACACATGCATCTCAAGATTGCATGGAGTCAGAGGTAT
Organism: Picea engelmannii; assembly: GCA_009831015.1. Classification (NCBI taxonomy): domain Eukaryota; kingdom Viridiplantae; phylum Streptophyta; class Pinopsida; order Pinales; family Pinaceae; genus Picea; species Picea engelmannii. Next base: position 35,147 of record ML803733.1, read on the forward strand.
GCATAGATCTCGAGACAAGGCATGAATCCTAAGGTTGTACGAACAACATGGAAGTACATGCAGAGTACAAGCTAAGTTTTTTTTGTCTCGTAAAGTGTGCCATGAGGTATATTGATGGAACATTGTCGACTTTATACTCATTTTTCACGATTTTTCAGAAGGATCATGAATTTGAGGTATATTTTGTGATTTGAGGTCACATTTAAATGTTAGAATGCCTGAAAACCCCGCTTAAGTAAATTGAAGTCAGACAGTGTAAATAGGGCTAGATCATAGGTTGGGAGAATAAGGTAAGGGGTTCAATCTGTCTGGCATGTTCTTTCCAGACTAAGGCTAAGGTCCAAGTGGGTCTGCTTCTGGCTTCTAATGAATTTCTCTTCCAACCTCATTACTATAGGGAGCCCTTGTTCCTCAGGGATTAGGGTAAACAACAAGAGTCTGAGCCTCTCTATTTCATATATATATAATTTTGCTAGTACCCTAAGCCCTTTGTCGATCCGTTGTCGGCAAGGGAGTTTTATTAATTAATACTTGCGGCCAACTTTCTTTACCGTCCCAATTGATGATGAACTTAATTTAAAAGGGAAAACTGAGGGCCCTTCTCATTATGGATAGTATTATCTCAATTTTCCATTAATGGGCATTTAATGCATTGTTTTACGTGCCGAAGAGAGTGAAATTGAGCTAGTTTGGAAATTGGTCAACTTTATAGTCAATGGTGAAGTTAATTTCTTGTTTTGAGTGATGGAATTTAAGAGAATCCATTAAATTGCCATACATGAGTCATTTTATATGTGATTTTGATATATGGAGATGATGAAGGCAGTTTTCATCGAATTAAAGGGAACTTAAAGGTGTAACAAAATGTATGTAATTTGAGTTCTTTTATTTTGTATTGTGGCATCTCACTAATCAGCAAAGCTAATCTTCAGTTTATGAGTTTTTGGGTAAAAAACACATCATCAGAATTCTGCAAACCACTCTGATATGATCAGTTAATTATTCTGAATCAAGTTAGATGTTGCATGTATATATGTAAAGAGAGAAGCAGTATCTAAGTATTTTCGGATCAAGTGGTATCAGAGCTAGTTTTTGCATGTGTTGCAAGATTTTGATGTGACCTGAGATACAAGAGTTCAATTGGTGAAGATATTGAAGAATCTTATCAAGAAAAAAAGATGAGTAAAGCTCTCATGAAATTGAGGCTCCCAAAGAACATTAATCAAAAAAATCCAGAACGAGAATTATGAGTTGAGGATGTATTTGAAAACTTTTGAGGAAGAGAAGCAGATGCTACAGGATCGATTGTTATGTCATGAATATTTCCACATGAGTATTTTTCATGAATTAGAAAGAAGGTTGCAAATATTGGCACCATCAATCAATAAATTTGGACAAACAGAGAATGAGAAGTCTCCACTACAAGAGAGACTATCTCCCTCAAAAAACATGATCGAGAAAGACAACTCTTCATATTATTCTTTCTCCCATCAAGATGGAGAATGCTCGAGGGTAGATAAAGAAAAGAAAACTCCAGATGAATAAGTCCTACATAAGCAATTGGCCTTACCTTCCATTCCATAGAAGGGTAACATGTGTAAGGCATCTTCAGGGAAAGATGTGCATGCTACATGAAAAGGAATGAAGACTTTTCCCACTGGTGAATGGTCTAGTTATCCATGTGCTTCATGTGGAACTAGCAACCATGATGTGGAGAAGTGTTGAAGAAGACATTTTTTGCAAGTAAAACCCTCCAAGAAGAAAGTGGATCATTTCTCAAATCAGAGCAAAAGGAGGAATGATGAGAAGGGATCGTGGAACAAGACACTCTGCTCTTATTGTGCTAAGAGTGGACACCAGATGAGAAGTGTTGGACACTTTACCTGCACTTATGTCTAAAGAATAACAGGAAATATGTAGAGACACTTGCGAGAAGACAAGCAAAATCTCTAGATGAAGTCAATGGTCTTAATGAAAGGATTGTGAAAGAATACTTCATGATGGTTGGGATTGGCAAAGTGATATATGAAGATATCGAAGAATGGTTCGTGGATAATGGCTCATCTCGCCACAGGAACGATATGAGATCAATATTTTTGACTTTCTCGGAGTCTGACATGGATTTCTTTGTGGGATCTGGAACCAACACCAAACAAGCAATAAGAGGGTATGAATATGTAAGATTCCATTTCAAGTCGAGAGGATTTATGGGAATCGAACATATGTTGTATGTTCCAAATTTAAAGGTAAACCTACTTTGAGTTGCAGGATTTGAGGATGATGGTTATGTAGTTGCATTCCAGAATGGTTAGGTACTAGTGTACTCAAAGGAAGATACTCCAGACATGACAATAGTACTTGGTATTTGCAAGGAGAGGTTATACAAGTTACTGGGAAGACCTATATTTTGGTCTAATGGTTACTTGGATTCGACATCAGATTCTGCATCAAATTCAATGTCATATTCAGTATTAGCATCAAAGGCATTTTCAGAGGTCAAAAGTTGTGAGACTCCTCCTAGTGCAATCAGATTCAATGTCAGATTCAGCATTAGCATCAGAGGCATTGTCATAGATCGGAAGTTGTGAGACTCCTCCAAGTACAATGGGAAAAATGAGTCCATAAGTAAACCATCTTTAAATTTTTTGTAAATGTGTATATTTTTAATTGTAATATGCATATGTGTAAATCTCCTAAATTCTATTAGAAGGCTTATAAGCCAATCATTGTAAATTATAAGAGTGAGAGGGACTATGTAAAAATCTGTATTTCCACATTGTATGAGTGAGAGGAATTTTATAAGAGATTTTCTATATTTCCACCTTATATGTTGTAAAAAGTGAGAGGAATCTCGTTAGAGATATTTCTAGATAGCCACCTTACACTTTATTGTAGAGTGAGAGGAATCTCATTAGAGATTTCTATATAGTCACTTATATACATATTGTTTCATAGTGAGAGGATTATTGTTCTAAATATTGTAAAGCCTTTAAAAAACAATATGGACAATTGTATTGTTGTGTAATTGGCTAAAGGGATACATATGGATCCAATTGTCTAAGTCAACATTCTTTATTATTAAAAATTGAAAGTGAAGGAATAGAAGGATGCAGGCAGTTGAAACATGTAGATCAGAAGCGGAAAGAGAAAAACTTTCTAGAGATGGTAAAGGAGAAGTAATCCTCTTCATAGAATAAGAGGAATAAAGGTGCATGCTATGAGCATATTTGAAAATACTATATCATGTTTGTGTGGATGTATACCTTGAACAGAAGTGATCAAGTACATGTGATAACAGTGCAAGAAGAATTATTTCCAAGGAAGGAGCGATAATGGACAGAGTATTCATTCAAGGACTCCTATAGATACATCAGCAATACAAGAACATAGAGTCCAAATGGGCAAGCCATAGATTATCATTCCACTTGGTTTCATATTGGTTGAGATGGACTATCTTCAACAGAAGGAGATGGGAATGGATGTTGAAATGTTGGATACAAGTATTGCATAGATTCAGTGAATGGGACTTTTGTTGTTGGGGAATCTATGAGCCATAACTAGAGCTATTAACGATAGTGTCATAGGAAATATTTAGAGCCATATTCCAGAGAATCATAAATACGTGCATTGATCTAGTACCTAAGATCGAAGACCCAACATGAAGACTAAATTCCAAAAGAATCAACAAGATGGAAGAGTGAACTATTATCACTAAGTTTTTGAAAGTCTATACGTTTGGAGGTCCAGAAGTTCTTCAGTGGGAAGGTGTGATCCAAGAGGATTTAAGGAATGCTCACATAGGTCTAGGAGGATCTGGAACACTCACAGAGGTCCCATGGGATCTATAAATGCTCTCAATTTGACCATCTCAAATCATCCTAAAAATGGCATCAATGTGTAGATCTCATCATTAGATTTCCAATGGAAAAAACAACAAGTCAAACAAAGTTTGTATGCAAAAGTTATAATCGGTCAAAATTCGGGTCAAATAGGCAAAGTCAAATGTCAAAGGGAAAAAAGAGGTGTCATGCGTCACCACTGCAAGGGTGACACGTGGCACATGGTTATTGGTAGTTGATTGGGCTTCCTATCATTGATCGATATGAGCTTTGATCAACATCAAGTGAATCATCATCCTTGCTTAATTTACATCCAGTTACCATAGGTGTACCCACAAGTTTATAATCTTCCATTTGAAACCTTTTCCTCATTTCTCTTATATATTTTTCTTGAGAAATGAACATCCCTTCGGGCCTCTGAGTAATTTGCAGACCAAGAAAAAATGACAGTTCTCCTATCATAGATATTTCAAATTCAGACTCCATGGCAGAAGCAAATGATTGTACCAATGAATCCTTATTACATCCAAAGATGATGTCATCTACATAGACCAGTACGATGAGCAAATTATTATCCTCTGTTTTAATATACAGATTGTTGTCAGATGTTCTTCTCTTGAACCCTTTGTCTTTGAGATACGTATCCAGTCTGTGATACCAGTCTTGAGGGGCTTGTTTTAAACCATATAAAGCTTTCTTCAGCTTGCATACTAAGTCAGGGTTATCAGACAGTTTGAAACCCTCTGGTTGTTCCATATAGACTTATTCACTTAAATCTCCATTTAGAAAGGTTGACTTGACATCCATTTGGTAGACTTTAAACCTTTTATGACAAGCATAGGCAAGAAACATTCGGATAGCTTCTAATCTTGCTACGGGCACAAATGTTTCACCAAAATCTAGTCCTTCTATCTGAGCATAGCCTTTACAGAATAACTTTTCTTTGTTCCTGATAACTTTTCCTTGCTTATTCAACTTATTCTTAAAGATCCATTTGGAGCCAATGGCGTTTTTACCTTCAGGTCTTTGAACCATCTCCCATGTATTGTTTTTCTTAATCTGATCAAGTTCATCATTCATTGTTTTAACCCAGTGATCATCTTTGTTGGCTTCATTGAAATTCTTGGGTTCTGACATGGATATGAAAGCTATATGATATTGTTCGGTGGTTTTGATTAGCTTTCTCCTGGTTTGTACACCTTTGTCTTTTTCTCCAATTATCTGACTTGCAGGATGATTCTTTTGAATGATTCTGGAGGAGGAATTTGTAGTTGACTGTTGATTTGAGCATGTCTGAGTG
>ML803733.1:41785-72213 GCA_009831015.1 Picea engelmannii
GGCTGCATCATTCTTTGTTGTGGCAAGTATTTATTCCTTTGAAATCTTAATTTCTCATGTCTAAGTCTTAAGGAACAATTTATAGCTTTGTGACCAAAGTTAGCACAGTAGAAACAATAGCCATAGAAGAATTATTTGTACCTAGAAAATGGTTGTCTTCTTTGAGCAAATCGATTTCTTCCAGACTAATGACGTCGTTCAGCAATGAGCACATTACTTCTTTGTTCTATAGATTCAGATCTGGCATCTTTTTCTTTACTCGACCTGGGTGGCTGATTGTCTTCCTTTGTTTATGCAGGATTGTTATTGTCATTAGTTGTACTTTTGACAAACTTGATGAGTTCTTCATTTCCTGGCTTACCACTGCTTGATCCCTCTTCATACCCCAAGCCAGTTTTCATCTTTGGATTCCTTTGTTGATTCAGAATGGTGGCCAATCCTTCTGAGGCTTTGATACTTGACAGATTCTGATTATACAAGGTTTGAAAATTCTCCATTTCTTTCCTCGTTTTCACTACTTCTTGTTCTAATGCTTCACATATTGCCTTCTTTTCTGATAGCTATTGTTTCAAAATCTCTTCGATTTTATTTGCCTTTCCCAATTCTACTTTTAGTACAACAAGGTCTTCATCAAGTTATTTACTGTCTTTCTCGAACTGTATCAACAAGTGTCTTTTCTTTCTATTATTTATTCTTAGTCTGTCAATCTCTTCCAGTGCACTGATCAATTCTCCTTCCATGTCAACCATAGCTTCTTCTTCATCACTTCCTGTGCTTTTATTATCATAATCCTATTTGGCCATAAGTATGAAGTCATTTAGTATATCTTCAATAGAAGAGTCATTTTCTTCATCATCTGAAGGATCATCATCATTGTTTACGCACAGACTTTTCTTCTTAAAGTTTTTCTCTTTAAAGAAATTTTTGTGTTGGTACTTCTCCTCATCATCACATGTCTGATGCTTTCCTTTGTGGGGACATTTATTTTCAAAATGACCTATCCTACCACAGTTGAAACATTTGAAGGGTAGTTTACCTTTGTATTTTCTTGATCCCTTCTTCAGTCTCTTCACAAATTTTTCTTCAATTTCATCGAGCTCAGAATCCTCATTCTTGTCTGCTTTAAATGATGCTTCTATGGAGGTAGGTTTATCTTTAACTATTCTCATTTCATATGCAGTCAATGTTCCTAGAATTTGATCAAACCCTAAGGTTTTTAGATCATTAAGTTCTTCTATAGCAGAGACCTTCAGGTTGAACCTATCTGGGAGAGATCTCAAGATTTTCTGAACTAAAGAAGTTTCATCAATTGTTTCACCAAGTGCCTTTATTGCATTTACCATTTATTCTACTCTTAGAAAGTATTTTCCAACAGTTTCATATTCCTTCATCTTCAGTTGTTCAAACTGTATTCTGTAGGTTTGAAGCTTTGCATCCTTTACTTTCTCATTACCCTCATAGCTGCTAATGAGTTTGTCCCACATTTCTTTGGCAGTTCCTAGGTGCATACCTTTTATGAATTATGCTTCTGCAAGCCCACTCAAGATAGCATTCATAGCCTTAGCGTTGAAGCTACATTCTAGTTTGTCATCCTTATTAGCTAGCACAATTGGCTTTACATAACCAGTATCTACCACATCCTAGACATCTGCACCTAACGACATTATGTTCATAGCTTCCTTATTGGTTGAACTTCCTTCATAGCTTCACATGTTTAAGCTCTAGGATCTACCCTTAGATAAAAGGGGTTGTCTCTGATACCAATTGTTGACCAACTGAGAGGGGGGGGGGGGGTGAATCAGTTGTCACCGTGCTTAAACAATGATGATTCTTTTAAAATATTTACAAGGCACTCAATGATGATCACAATAATGCAGGGAAATGAACAATGGCACATTCAACATCAGTCACATATATGAAAAACACAGAGACAGATATTTCCCAAGGAAACCCATACAGGGTAAAAACCTCTTCTTCTTTATATGATAAGTATTATTTATATTCTTTACATTCTCATACATTTGAGAACCAACTCATTGTGAGGCTACAACCTCTGTTTTGCAAGCTGCAACTTGCTGAGAGCACTAACTCTCTGCTTTTCTCTAGCACCCACTAGAAGGAAGCACCAACTCCCTGGTTTCTCTAGCACCAACTAGAAGGAAGCACTAACACCCTGGTTTCTCTAGCACCAACTCCCTGTGTTCAAGCCCCCACTTGAACCTCTGAGGACACCAGTCCTCCCTAACAACTCCCAACCTCCCTGGATTATGAATATGAAATATTGAAACCTATTACAGTGATATAGTGTTCAATAACAACTTACCAGTCTCATCACTGTTCTGCAAGATTCTTCTACTCAGACTTCCTCGTTGTCTTCCAGCATGTATCCGCTGCCTATTCTGTTCTTCTGCTTTTATGCTGTGTGTGCCATGTCCATTCACTGCACAATTCTTCTTCTGTTTTTTTTCAGCTACTGTACTCTGATTCTTCTTCATGCCTGAATCACCTTCAACAACATCCACAACAACTCCAACAACAACAACAACCACATCTCTTCTATGTACTATGTATTTATAGCTTTTGTGCACCTTGTGCATGCAATGCACACAATACCTCTGCATACTCACACCGCACCGATATCCTCCACAATTCAAGTGCTCTGTCTAATCATCATTGTGACTCTTCAGCTTCTCTGGCCATTTTTCCACTCGTTCAGCATCACTGTATGTTATGCTAAGATTCCTCAGCCTCTCTGGTAGTTGAGACTCTTTGTCTTCTCTGTGACAGTCGATCTCACCTTCTCTGTTCCAGTTACAAGCTTCAATGCTCATCCAGTTGTCAATAGCCTCCACGAGCATCTTCATCTCTCTTGAAGATTCCCAGAGACTCTTCATCTCCTCTGTCAATCACCCCGAAGTGTCTTTGAGTCCTCTAGCAGAAACCATCAGTGGTTTCTGGAAGTTACACTATAACGTGCAACAATAGCCCTCCGATTATGCTCAGATTCATCTGCACCGTTGGATTAGCTGTGATTTATGCGTTTCACAATTTCGCAATTTGGAGATTCTGCAATAAGACATCTCGACTCTTCATGTTGCGAGCTCCGAAAAGGATCTTGGCTATTGTAGCTCCCTCCTCTACGTGACCACAAGCGGTGACCACGTATTATAGAGATATTTCACCTTTTTGGTATTTCGACATTCGTATGATCCCGTGTTTTGACACTCCCAGACGCAATCCCTGAAATTCTGAGGCGGAGCTTATCTGCACTAGGTCCTTCCTCCACGTGACCATGGCTATGACCAAGCGCTTATGCATAAAGCACTTTTGTGATTTCGCATTTCGTGAATATGGAGATGAGGCATCTCGACTCTCCAAGTTGAAATCCCTGAAACGCTGAAAAGAAGCTTATCTGAACTAATTCCTTCCCTTCTTGTGACCACCTGCGGTGACCATAGGCTGTGCCAAAAGGCGCTTCGCGAGTTTATAAACTTCATCTGATCGACGGTTGAAATCTCCATAGATCCGATGGTCCAGATCTTATCGCGATATCGCATCTCGCGAGTTTCCACACCATGCTCCATTGACTCCAAGTCAACAAATTGTCCAATGGTTCGACGGTCCAGATCTGATCTTGATCTGACGGCTGCGATTAAATCGCGATTTCGCTTATCGCGATTTCAATGGTTATGTTTCTTGCCTCTCCAAGTCACGAGTCGCGAAGCTACGAGATGGAGCTGGATCAATGGTCCAGAATAAACCTTGATCTGATGGCTGAGATTGTTTCATGATTTCGATGCTTCGCGATTTTGTCCACCTTCGCGATTTCGCCGCTTCATTGCGATTTCGACACTTCGCGATTTCGCTGTCCTTGCCATCGTTGTTCTTTGCCATCACTGATCTTTGCCATCACTTTTCTTTTCCATCACTGATCTTTGTCATCACTGATCTTTGCCATTGTTGTTCTTGCCATCAATGACAAGCTTACTCCCAACTGTAAACCTTCCAACAGGTTCTCCAACTTCACATGGCCATAACTCTCTAACCGTGCGGAGTTATGCGACGTTCCACATACCACCGAAAATGGCATGACATGTACTATCCATCTAGAATATTCTTACCTGAAAATATATCAAAACTTATACCATTATCCATCAAACAAAATTAGGTCCATTACCCGAACCTTTGTGCTACCGAAATTTATTCAAGGGTTGACATCAATGACAACCAACCCAAATAATCAACATCAGTGTCATTCAAAGAAGAACATCGCGATAAATTTAAAAAACAAAGCGATGAGTCTTTTATGATGCCCCTCAACCAGTGTGTTGTTTGTGATGCCCTGCACCTAGTGCATTATAAAGGGAAATGCCCTCTAAAAAACATGGCAGTGCTCTTGGAACATAGGAGGATTGGTGTGTTCCATTTAATTAAGTGCATTGCTATGTTTACGACTCATAAAACTTAGCGTAGTGATGCAACCATTTTAACTAAATGCATCGGTGTTGTTAACAGACCCGCACCAAGACAAATATTAACCGACTTGGCATAAAGGGGAATCTCATTGGGCGCCCTATTATCTGTGCTCTATTATTCACAATGCACCGCTAAACAAAACATTATTTCTCCAATAACATGGTATCACCGATGCGTTCATAGTAACACATCACATTGCGTAAGTTGCAATAAAACAATTTAACCTAGCGGTGCCCATAGATCGAACAAATGCATCGATATTGTAAAGATCATGTCATCGAGATGAATATTTCACAATATATTAGCAAGGTGAGTCTTATGGGATGCATTGCTAAAACACATGGTGGTGTGACAATAAACGAGGAGCATCGGTGCATAATCCCTAACAGTATGAATCGATATTGTTAAAGGGAAAGCACTACGATAATTTTTAAAAAACAAACATAACAGTGTGTCTTTTGTGAGGCCCCATATCTAGTGCGTTATGAAATAAAACAAACCACTAAATAAATTCCTGGTTCTTTGGTAAAACCGGCATACCGATCCTTTCAGTTTAACAAAGTGCACCGGCAAGTTTACTTGCCATAAATTTTAGTGTAGTGGTGCATCCTTATAAACCAAATGCATTGGTATTGTTAAAAGAACCACACCAGGAAAAATTTGAGTGACTTGGCATGCTGGGGAATCTCATTAGACATCATGTTACCAATGCTCTACATAACCCAACGCACCGCAAAACAAAATTTGGATTCTCTAATAACATGGTAGGACTGATGTGTTCATATGAACACGTTGCATCACTTAATTTGCAATAAAACAATTTAACCTAGTGGTGCCTTTAGGTAGAACAAACACACCAGTGTTGTAAAGAGCACGACATTGGGCCAAATATTTCAAAATTTAACAGTGTGTTGTGTCTTGTGGGATGCACCAGTAAAACATGTGGTGGTGCGACAAGAAATATGGTGCACTAGTGCATGACTGTAACAAAACCGCATGACAATGTTGTTTGTCTGATATAGATCATATTCTTTATGTGTGTAGCTACCGTTTTAGGTCCACCAGTTACTTTTCTACATTTTCGTGCAAACATAAATTAATATTAGTTTTTTTTTAAATACAAGTTATTCATATATGTGTGTGTTTTTTATAATTTCAATTCATTTTATCTATATGTGTGTGTGCAAGTGCCTAAAAATATTTGTATGTGAATCATAGATGATGATGACGAGAGGAGAAGCAACAACAACAGGGGGTCAAAATGTACACATTTGTGTGTGAGTGGGAGGCTAGAGGGAGGGAGAGGGAGATTTTCGTTCGCCCTATTTCACAACAAACATATCCCCTTTTGATGGATGTTGGCATCCTCAAGTTTTATGAGGAGGGTACATCCCTAAGGGTGAAATATTCATTGTTACAACAATTGATCTATCGTTGGGATCATTGTTGATCTCTATCTCTGGTATCATCCCATGGAGGAGGATGTTTATTTCATCATTGGGTTGTCTAGGAGGGGGGAGGATTGGCCCTAGTTTCCTAATCTATCATCGGGTGTTGCAGGAGAGACCCAGCTGGCATATGTGCAAAGATATGTTAGTCCAAACATTATTTCCCCTTCTAGATTCCAGGTTCCTGGTGGTCAGGTGAGGATGAGTTCATTTCATAGAGAGGAGGTTAGGTGCATGTGTTTTATTATCTCAACATATTCACACTATATCTATGATGAGAAATGCATTAGTTTCCCTTTGATGTATTGTGTATATAGTTTAGTGCAGAGGCCATGATTGATTAGGTGGTCGCTTAATTTTTTTAGACAGTTTTGTTTTGTATTGGATCATTGTTGCACTCTTTTAAATGGGAGGAGGTTCTTCCGATTCATCTCAGAGTTATTTACATTATTTTTGAGATGGTTCATGCCACTTAACTAGGAGTACCCCACTTTCCTATTAGGCCTATGCTTGATGTGATTATGTGCATGTGGGGGAAGTTGTTTCCCAAGAAGGGCTAGTTGGAGTTATCGTGTACTCCAATAGGTAGGGATGTATGTGTTTTTTGGCTAGAGAGGAAAATCATGTCCTTGATATTGTACAGTACTCGTATGTAGGGATGGATTGGAGAGCATGTCCAAACATCATATTTATAGAAACCAAGCCATGAGATCAGAGAGGTAATATTATCATTATGTGTTGAAAAATCTGGTTGCATATTTTTATGTCTTATTTAATGCACATGTAATTTATTGTAACATTTTTTTTCAATTGTCTTATTATTGTTTTGCAAATATTGACACATATGTTGGAGATGAGCCTCTTCAATATGATGAGTATATGGAGGAGGTAGAGGACCAGCCTACAGTACATAGACCCCACATTCCACACGGGTCGGATTGGAGAGTCTAGATAGAGGTGGTTGATCGCTTATTTGGTGTCATGATTAGTCACGGAGTGGTACCCGCACTGATTACATACATATTATGGGAACCAAATATCTCTATGATATCGACGACTCTGCCTCATGACATGACATTATCGATGCATCATATTATCAATATCTTCAACCTCATCAAGAGGTTTAGGGATCATGTTCATGATTCTACTCCATTTGGATCATCACCAAACCCATCCACATCATCTAATCCACCACATGGTCCCCCTCCTCATGTTGCTTCTCCTCCACATGTGTCTGCAAAATCCACCAATCCTCCTATTTCCTCTCCACATCTGTCTACACCATCCACGTCCTATCATCCTCCTCTTCCTCCTCCTCCTCCTCCTCCTTCTACCCTCCACATGTTTCTGCTCCATCCATGCCCCAATCTCCTCCCCCTCCACGTGTGTCTACTCCACCCACATCTAATCCTCCTCCTCCTCCTCCTCTTCCCTCCCCCCCCCTCCATATGTTTTTTCACCATCCAAGTATACTCTCACTTCTCCTCCACATGTTTCACCATCTATTAATCCTCTTCCTCCTCCACTTGTGTCACCATCCATTGATCCTTGTTCTTCTCCTCCACATGTGTCATCATCCACTGATCCTCCTCCTCCTCCACCACCTGTGTTACCATCCACCAATTCTTGTTATTATTCTCCACATGTGTCATCATCCACAGATCCTCCTAATCCAAGAGGATCTTAGTGGCCACCCACCTTGTCCAACTGGCTCAAAACAGTTTTTTGGAAACTTACTATTTTTAGCAGTTTTTCGGTTCCTGAACTTGTGGGGCCATTTTGAGGGCCTAAACGACATTTTTTTTCATGATCAAGGACCAAAATGAAAGGCTAATTCTCTAGTTGATCCCTCTAAATTAATCTCCTTTTCATTACCTTTCTAACGAGCTATTGCGCACCCTAAACGAAGATTGTATGCAAAAGTTACAACCCTAGGAAGTTGATGTACTAATTTACCCCAACAGGGCCCACATGACTTTTGGCACTTCATCTCCTAGGGCTAGGTTTTTGGATATCTAGGGTTTTTTCATTCATGCTTATTGTAAAAATTCCTTCAGAACCTCATTGTACTCATCTTCTTGTGAATGACCGTAGCCATCATATCTCTTCTCAGAGATAAGCTTCCACCATTCTAGCAAGATTGTTTTCAGTCTGCATTTTACAGTTTTCATCATATTTCTTATTTAATAGAAGTCAAGTTTTGTTGTATCACTGTTATTTTTCACTGTGTCTCTATGTTGATTTTATAAATATGTGGTTTCATTTCATTCTTCTCATAAATCTGGATCAGTGGTATCAGAGCGGTCTTCTCCTTGTCATTTTTTTAATGCATGTCCCCGACGTGGTCAAGGTATAGAGAGTTGGGTCTCGAGCTTGTTTCTCTTCAGGAAAAATGTTCTCACATACCCAAGAAACCATCCATGGTAGGAGAACATAAATACAATAGGACATGAGATCCTTTTAAAATGTTTCTCGAGGAATCTCTTGAGTGTCAGAGGAACAAGATGATGGACAACTTTGCACAAATACTTCAACGGTTGTCGACAAGCAACACATCCACCTCAAGCGGAGGTGTGGCCCCCTTCAAGGTATAGATCAATTTTGATATTCCTATATTTGAAGGTCAAATATATGTGTATGTTGGAGATGAATTGTTAAACCTTCAAGGGTATTTTTTTTTCCACGACTTTTGTGATAGAGAAAAGATTACATTTGTGCTCCTCAAGGTCGTCCCCCATGTCAAAGATTGGTGGGAGTCTTTCTATGCACAAAAGGAAAGAGAGGGATCCACATTATTTGCGGTTCCACCTAATTTGGGTTCCTTCAAGGATGCTATTAAGGAAAAATACTACCCTGTTGTAAGTTATGACAACTTGTATACAAGATGGACCACATTGCAGCAGGAAAGAGACCAAATAGTGCCAAAGTTCATTAATGTCTTCCATACCTTGCGCACCAAGTTGGGTATCAAACATTCTAAGCGACATATGTTACTCAAGTATCGTGGTGTTCTTCATAGATACATACAGACATAAATGGATTTTTTGGACATCTCATCCTTGGGCACGACCTATCAATATACCATCAAAATCGAGCATAAGTTGAAACAAAAGATGCAACAGTTTGTCTATGGGATCCCCTCAGAAAAAAAGTACGGAAAAGGAAACCCCAACCCAGAGAACAAAGGAAAGGGAAAATATGGGAAACCTTACAACAACCATTCCAAGCCGCAAGAAAAGAAGGACAATGTGAAGATGAATAAATATACCGGGAAGTGGTGTGAATTCCATAAGAGCCCCTGGCATAACACTTTTGATTGCCACTCAAAGCAGTCAATGGTGGCTGAGGTAAAATCCTCTAAATCAGATGCAGGTTTTGAATCTGAGTTAGAACCAGAAAAGGGGAGAAGTATCATAAATGCAGAACCTAGTTCCATCATTGCTACCACCAAAATCCATCCCCATGAACCTTATGAGCTAGAGGAAGGCGAGTGTATCTTTCAATCACATATGTGGGTAAAAGGATTTTCCCTGCACTTCATCATTAATAGCGGTAGCCAGAAGAACCTCATCTCAGTAGAGGTCATCAAGCAGCTAGCCCTATCGAAAATGTCGCACTCGCAACCCTACACCATCGGATGGCTCTGTCAAGGAAGCGATCTTCGCATCAGCCAACAGTGTTGTTTTTCGTATCGCATCAAGCCATTCAAAGATGAGGTATTGTTTGATGTTTCTCCCCTTGAAGTTTGTGATGTTCTTTTAGGCTAACCTTATTTATGGAAACATCATCTTGTGTATGAGTCTAGGCCTCACAGTGTTATTATTACTTTGAACATGAAATTGTACAGGATACCTGAGGTAGTCCCACCTAGTGTTATTTCCTTGATCTCTGCCGAGAAATCTAAGAAGGTCATTTCTTAGACTGGGAATTTTTTCTTCTTCGTGATTCGCTCTCATAGTGTGAAAAAGTTTATAGCCACATCCATGGCCTTCACGACCGACCTTTGCATGCAACAAAAGAAAGTAGATAAGCTCGTGGAAGAATATAAAGACATCTTCTCATCACCTACTAGGGTACCTATGCACTGTCAAGTCAAGCATCCCATCGATATGACACACAATGCACCACTACCCAATGGGCCAATCTATTGTCGCTCTTTGCTAGAAAATGAGGAGATCAAGCGTCGGATCTAAGAACTGCTCCAAAAGGGGCACATTCAACCTAGCTCATCACCTTGTGGAAGCCCAATCATGCTAGTGTAGAAGAAATATGAGCTTGGCGACTCTGAATTGATTACTGGGACCTAAATAAAATCACAGTCATGAACCAGTACCCGATTCCCTAAATCAATAATCTCCTTGATCAGCTCAAGGGGGCCAAATAATTCAGTAATATTGATTTGAATTTTGGCTACCATCAAGTCCCAATAGAACAAACATATGTATGGAAAATTGCCTTCAAGTAAAAATAAGGTCTTTTTGAATGGTTAGTCATTCCTTTTGGTTTGACAAGTGCCCCACCAAATCTCATGAAGATGTTGGAAGATATCTTGCATCCTTTGACTAATTATTTTACGGTGGTGTATCTAGATTACATCCTCGTCTACAACAAGACTTGGGTAGAACACTTGCATCATATTTAACAAGTTTTTCACACTCTGTGGCATCACAAGCTATATGCCAACTTGGAAAAATGTCCTTCGACATGGAAAGGGTAGAGTACCTAGGCTACATTGTTGATGTGCATGGTGTGCATGTTGATCCAGCCAAGATCCAAGTCATCTATGAGTGGCCATCCCCAACCACGCTCACTGTGATTCGGAGCTTCTTAGGCCTTGCAAATTTCTATCAAAGGTTCATGTTGGGATTCTCCCATATTGCATGTATTGATTAAGGTTGGTTGTCATTGATGTCAACCCTTGAAGAAAGACCCGCAGCACAAAGGTTTGGGTAATGGACCCAAGATTGTTTGATGTAAATATGACTCATTATTTTCTTGTCATGGTTGATAAGAAGTAAATATGGATGAACTCCAAAGTGGTCCCCTTATGGTAAAAGCCCTCACGGGAAGACACTTTGCGGAGTAAGAGAACCCATGCTTAATTGTGGAATAATGAGATGAAAGACAATGAATTTGTCAGGTAAACTATCCTAGATGGATAGTGCTTTTCATTCCATTTCCGATGATATGTGGAATGTCACATAACTCCTCACGGTTAGATATTTATGGCCATGAGAAGTTGGAGACCCCAGGTTTGGGTAATGGACCCAAGTTTGTTTGATGGATAACGGTAAGAGTTATGATATATTTTCATATAATACTATTCTATATGGATATTACATGTCATTCCATTTATGGTGATATGTGGAATGTCACATAACTCCTTATGGTTTGAGAGTTATGGCCTTACGAAGTTGGAGGACCCTCATATGTCATCTAGAAGCCCCAAAAGGTCAAAGTAGTCAAAGTGGTTTAAGAGATTTTAAAAGGTAAATAATAAAGTGAAGTAATGAGTGTATTATAGTTGAAAGTGAATACAAAATAAATTATTTCAATAATAAATTTAATGGATAAATTAGAAATCGGTTAACCCTAAGATAAGGAAAGTGGGGCCAAATGACCTAGAAGATGTTTTTAAGGAAGCTACTTGGAGAGTATAAATAAGAGGCAAGGCTCTCTCATTTTAATCAACTTGAGCATATTGAATATCTATAGGTGTCTGAGGTAACCAAGGATATATAAGACGAAATTCTGAGGAAAGTTGAATAAAACAAGGCCGAAATGCAAGGAAGGATAAATTCTTTTTCATGGTGCTTTCTAAGGTATGTTATTTACAAGTCATCTCACCATTTTCGCTATAAATGTTTGTCTATAATGATTCAGACCGTGAAATTTCTATTCCATTGAGAAAACATATCCAGTTATCTGTGGTAAAAAATTCAACTTGTGGTTCATTGTATTTTTGGAGTTACACTCCGGGGAAAATAGGGTTTGTGGCTAGTCCTAAAACTAGTCAAAAACAGGTGTTTCGGGTAAAAACGTCATAACTTCTTCATAACATATCCAAATTGAGTGAAACCAAATGTGTTGTTTATGTTACAGTATTTAGTATTTTGTGTCACATTTTCATATCAATTCAAAAAATATTCCATGTGGGGCACGCTCTACAAGGTCGCTCTCTAGAATAAGCCAGAATTCAACAAGGTATGTTATTTTTGCTATAACTCCTTTTCTGAGAGGTTCCAAGTAGTGACACCTGGAGGAATTGCATAAAACACATTGAAGAACATTGTGTATTAGTTTCAAATCTTTATACATTACAGGTACAAATTTATGATTACTTCAAGTTAGGGTTGTTGACTAATCCAAAATTAGGCATGTGAGACTAAAGAAAAGTTTGATGAAAATTCTAGTCTCTTGTTGTTGAAGTTAAGGAAGGTTTGCAGGAATGTGATCATATACACCAGGTCTATTACAGAGCTACAAATCAGATTTGGATGATGAAATTGATGAGGGATTTTGGTTGAGGTACATGTTGAGTACATGGTTGAGACAAGTAGTTGATGAGTTGGCACATACATGAGGTGTATAGTTGATGATGTTGGTACATATTGATGAGTCATAGTTGATGAGTAGTTGAAACATGATTGGTACATACTTGATACATGGTTGGATGTACTTGTTTATGGTACATGGTTGGATGCACTTGTTTAAGGTACAGGTTGATTACATGTTATTTTGTATAGGTTGATGCACGGTTGATGCACTTGTTTATCGTACAGGTTGATTACAGGTTGAGGTACACGTTGATGCATGGTTGATGCATGGTTTAGATTTATTAGTATAGGTTTATAGTGTTATATCTCACAGTGATAGTGTGACATTGGTTCCATCATTCTACTTCTACTTCAGGGTGGCAGGACGGGGCAAGGACAGGTGGTTGTAGCCACCTTCCAGTTGTAGTCGGAGAACATAGGGGGTTGTAGCCAGAGAATTGGGGATTTGGAGCTTCCCTCAAGTTGTAGCCTAAGAAACTAGGGGGTTGGATCCTCCTTCTAGTTGCAGCTAGAAAACAAAGGAAGTTGGTGCTTCCAATGAATGTAATTCTTCAAGACATATAAGAAAAAGTGTTCAGCAGTTTTCTCCCGATTTGGGTTTCCATGTAAAACAATGGTGTACTGTGTATGTGTATGTGTGTTCATTTGTTCATTTCTTATTTACTCTTCAGTTATTGAATGATAATGCTTCATTGATATAACACTTGGATTATATGGTTAAAAATGATTAAATTTCTCTATTACGGATTCACCCCGCCTCTCAGTAATCCAACAATTGGTATCAGAGCAGGTTCCTTCAGAAATCAGTTTAACCACTAAAAGGTAGATCATGGAGAGTACCAACTCATATAAAAATGGAATACCATAGTTTGATGGACATAAGTATTGTTTTTGGAGCATAAGGATGAAGACATATATATAGGCACGGGGATTTCAAGTTTGGCAATCAATTGTAGATGGATACACAACACCAACAGTTCCACCAACAAATGACAAAGCAGTGAAACTCGGTGAGAATAATTCCAAAGCCATAAATTCACTTTTGAATGGTCTCAGTGATACGATATTCACCAAAGTTGCACATTGTAAATCTCCTAAAGAGATTTGGGACAAGCTTCGAAATATTCTTCTGGTACAAGATATGAAACATAATCTTCTAAAAGGCACAAAATGTTCTACTGGTAGAAGATATGAAACATAATCTTCTAAGTGTGAGTCAAATGTGTGACCAAGGTCATAAACTTACTTTCGATTCAGAAAAGTGTGAGATAAGAAAAGAAGGTTCAGGGAAATTGGTCGGTACAGTTGCAAGAACTTCAAACAACATATGTGTGTTAAATGAAATTGGAAATGAAAAGTGTTATCTAGGAAAGGAATATGAAAGTTGGCTACGGCATAGAAGAATGGGTCACATGCATTTTGATAACCTTGTCAAAGTCAGAAAAAGAGAAGCAGTCAGAGAAATGCCCCAGATCATAAAACCAACCAGCACTTTATGCAAGAATTTTCAACAAGGAAAGCAAACAAAGACCAAGTTCAAATCAAAGGAATATTCAACAACAAGACCACTAGAAATTGTGCACGCTGATCTAGTTGGACCAACTACAAAAAAGGGCTTAAAAGGTATGAAAAGGCACAAAATGTTCTACTGGTAGAAGATATGAAACATAATCTTCTAAGTGTGAGTCAAATGTGTGACCAAGGTCATAAACTTACTTTCGATTTAGAAAAGTGTGAGATAAGAAAAGAAGGTTCAGGGAAATTGGTCGGTACAGCTGCAAGAACTTCAAACAAC
Source organism: Picea engelmannii (assembly GCA_009831015.1). Classification (NCBI taxonomy): domain Eukaryota; kingdom Viridiplantae; phylum Streptophyta; class Pinopsida; order Pinales; family Pinaceae; genus Picea; species Picea engelmannii. Next base: position 56,062 of record ML803733.1, read on the forward strand.
ATATATGTGTTAAGTAAAATTGGAAATGAAAAGTGTTGTCTAGGAAAGGAATATGAAAGTTGGCTACGGCATAGAAGAATGGGTCACATGCATTTTGATAACCTTGTCAAAGTCAGCAAAAGAGAAGCAGTCAGAGAAATGCCCCAGATCATGAAACCAACCAGCACTTTATGCAAGCATTTTCAACAAGGAAAGAAAACAAAGACCAAGTTCAAATCAAAGGAATATTCAACAACAAGACCACTGGAAATTGTGCATGTTGATCTAGTTGGACCAACTACAACAAAGGGCTTAAAAGGTGAAAAAAAAATTATGTTATTACTTGATGATTATACAAGAATGATTGCAGTTTGCTTTCTCAAGAGCAAGTCAGAGGCTTTTGAAAACTTCAAGATTTACAAGGAAATGGTTGAAAATGAGATGGATTCAAGAATCAAATGTTTGAGATCTGATAATGGAGGAGAGTTCACTTCAAAGGAATTTATAGACTATTGTAGCAGTCATGGAATAAAAAGGAAATTCTTCGTTGCTAAGACACCTCAACAGAATGGAGTTGTTAAAAGAAAGAACATGACAATACAAGAAATGGCTCGAACAATGCTAATGGGTTCCAAATTGACAGATATATTTTGGACACGTGCAGTGCATACAATAGTTCACATTCAAAATAGAGTAATTCTCAGAAACAACACTGATAAAACTCCCTACAATCTATGGAAAGGAAGACCAGCAAATGTGAAGCACTTCAAATTTTTTGGAAGCAAATGCTACATCAAAAGAGAAGATGGTAGAATGGGAAAGTTTGAATCTCGTGTGGACAAAGAAATACTTGTTGGTTACTCAAGTACAAGGAAAGCATACAAGTGTTACAATCTAAGATTGAACAAAGTTGTGGAAAGCATCAACGTAACAATTGATGAAACAGGCAGAGCAAAATCAAAGGAAGAAGAAAACAAATCAATGGAACAACTTTTCGAAGAAGAAGATAAAAAAGAAGTAGAAGAGTAAGATGAATATGAAGAGAATCTGACAGAAGCAGAAGAGCAAGTTCAAAAAGTATCTCCAAAGACACCTAGCAAACGAGTACAGAAGAATCATCCTTCAGATCAGATTATTGGAAACAAAGATGCAGGAGTTGAGACTAGAAGAAAAATCAGTTCACCAGAACAAACACACCTAGCACTCTTATCTAAAATTGAACCAAACTGTTTTGAAGAAGCCAGCAAGGATGAATTTTGGAATAAGGCCATGGATGAAGAATTGGATCAAATAGAGAAAAATGACACTTGGGAATTGGTTCCAAGACCAAAGAATAAGAATGTGATCAACACAAAATGGGTTTTCAGGAATAAATTGAATGAAGATGGACATGCTACAAAGAACAAAGCTAGATTGGTATGTAAAGGATATGCACAGATTGAAGGAATCGGCTTTCAAGAGACATTTTCCCCAATAGCTAGAATGGAAGCAATATGTTTACTTGTATCTTATGCATGCTCCAAAAATGTTAAATTATATCAAATGGACGTAAAATCAGATTTTCTGAATGGGGAACTTGAAGAAGAAGTCTACATTGAACAACCAGAAGGATTTCAGTTGTCAGAGAACACCGACTATGTATGTAAATTAAAGAAGGCCTTGTATGGTCTAAAACAGGCTCCTAGAGCATGGTACTCTAGACTGGATAAGTATTTGCAACAGACAGGGTTCAGAAAAGGAAGTGCAAACAACAACCTCTGCATCAAGGTAAGTCAAGCTAATATTTTATTAATTGAAGTTTATGTTGATGATATTATTTTTGGTAGTGATGATGACAGGTTAAGCCAGAAATTTGCAAAAGACATGCAGAATGAATTTCAAATGTCATTACTTGGAGAACTATCCTTCTTTATGGGACTTTAGATACGTCAAAGCAACCAAGGAATTTTTATTTCTCAAACCAAGTATATCAGATAAATGCTTAAGAGGTTCGGAATGGAAGATTGAAAACAGGTCAATGATTGGCAGCCTACTATATGTGACAGCATCCAGACCAGATGTAATGCAAACAGTTGGACAGGTGGCACGATTTCAAACAGCACCAAAGGAATCACATGTATTAGCAGTAAAGAGGATTTTCAGATATCTCAAAGGAACAGAAGAGTTTGGATTATGGTATCCAAAAGGAAAAGATCTATCACGTATTGCCTACATAGATGCAGATTGGGCAACTTGTATTGATGATCGATGAAGCACCAGTGGAGCAAAATTCTACTTAGGTGAGTGTTTGGTATCATGGCTAAGCAAGAAACAATCATCAGTATCTCTATCTACAGTCGAGGCAGAGTATATTGTAGCAGCAACATGTTGTACACAGGTTCTTTGGATGAAACAAACTTTGACAGATATATAGGTTGAGTATGATGAGCCCATTCCAATATATTGTGATAATACAAGTGCCATCAGTATCTAAAAAAAACCAGTGATTCACTCCAAGATGAAGCACATTCCAATCAAGTATCACTTTCAACAGGAACAGGTTGCAGAAAAGAACATCGGAGTTGAGTATGGGGGCACAAAAGAACAAGTGGTAGACATCTTTACAAAACCACTTCCACATGAAGCCTTTGAATATATTCACCAAAGACTTGGAGTTATTTCTACTCCAAAATGAATGTTTTTTTAATTCTTTTTGAATGCTTATCTTATATGTCTTAGATGTACACGAGGAAGCACCATAAGAGGAAAGTTCAGTCAGGGGGATCAACCCCAGATGGAAAGATACCTTTGCCATTGATGACAAAGGGGGAGAGATTTATCAGATACAGAGGATAGAGGCATGGCTCCAGGGGGAGCATGAATGATATGATTTTAGTATTGCATCAGAGTGTTTCCATCAATGTCAAAGGGGGAGATTGTTGATTAAGGTTGGTTGTCATTGATGTCAACCCTTGAAGAAAGTCTCGTAGCACAAAGGTTTGGGTAATGGACCAAAGATTTTTTGATGTAAAGATGACTCATTATTTATTTTCATGGTTGATAAGAAGTAAATATGGATGAACTCCAAAGTGGTCCCCTTATGGTGAAATCCCTCACGGGAAGACGCTTTATGGAGTAAGAGAACCCATGCTTAATTTTCATGGTTGTCTAGATTCCAAATGTTCATGGATGTTTATATCCTACTCAATCGCTGCCCATGAACGTTCGAGTTCAACGCGGGTAGTGGTTGTTTTCATAATAGTATTGAAAAGGTTTAAGACAATGTGTGTTTGATTTGATAATCCAGGTTCGATATTGGGTTGTGTTGGTACAGGGACAGTCATGGAGGAACAGTAAAATAAGGAAAACTCAGGGGAAGTTTAAGTGTTGTCTCAATTCGGTCGTATGAAAGAGATTTTACGATTTCAGGAATAAAGGAATGCAAATCAAAGGCTCTTTCCCGTAACTGGGTTATATTTTAATAAAAAGTATGAGGTGGGAGAAAAAAATTGAGATGTCTATAGAGTAAGGCTCTTATCAAGGGAGAATCTCACGTATAAACAGAAGAAGAAAAATGTAAAGAAGTAACCCGATGAAGCATAAAATATATATAGAATTATGAAAATGTTGACTGGTCTTATACCTGTTGATAGCTGGTACAGAGGAAAAACAGTAAACAATATAGAAAACCAAAATTCATTCACTATAGTAGAGGTTGTACTAAATTATAGCAAAGAATTCATCAGTTATGAATATGAAATGAAATTAAATATGAGATACAAGAAAACAAACTCATAACACAGTCGTGACGGAATTGAGAATCTTCAGATTTGCTTTGTATTAACTCTCAAAATGTAAAACCTCTGTTACAATCGACACAAAAAGGTCAAGCCTCTTTTCTTTCTTTCTATGGTATATTTATATAGTTTTACAATAATATGGAATCTCAATCGTTGCAAAATTTTCAGTTATGATAGGGAGGAGAGCAATCGCTCCATTTCTTCTTCTCTGTCTTTACTTGGTGCCAGAAGCTTGTCCTCGTGTGTGCTCGGTACATGTGACACATCTTTCAACCAGCCGAGATATTAGCCTTGACGGTTCTGCTTGACAATTGGCTTCAAAAGAGTAACAATCTCGGGCTAATTGCAACAACCTGTCCTCCATCTGTCTATCTATGATGTCAATAGCGCATAATTGTGTGCTTGGTTTAATCATACACTTGTCTATTTGGACTATGTCCTCCATTGTCACTTGGGATATCTCGGCTGAATCTCTTTCCTCTTTTTCATTTAAATCAAGTGAGATTTTTTCCATATTCATCTGAATCAATGCCTTGGCATTACCTCCGCTATCAATGCCTAGCGGATTACCATCTATAGAGCTAAAAGCCTCTTCTAAGGATTCTGTTACTCTCTTGGCTTGCAGCTTGCCTTCCGAGATACTGTGCTCCCATTCTTTCAATAGAATGTTTCCTCTGATCTGCTCTGAAATGGTGAACCTAGGAGTACTTCCCGAATCCCTGTTGTTTGTGGCTATCATAGCCTCTTGGAAGGCGACCCGTGCTGCTCCATCTTCCCTTTCTCTAGCAGATAAATTCTCCAAAACTTGATTAACCAGCAAACAGTTGTCCCGAATCACCTCTACTTTGGCGAGTAAATTTTGTTGGGCCGCAGAGACTCTGCTCTGAATCTCTATCGCCTGGGATTGGAACATCCCGATATTTATCACTTTACTTTCGGCAATTTCCACTCTAGCATGTAGCTGTTCGATCAAATTTTTTTGTTGGCTTGCTTGCATCTAACCATCCTGAACCACTAGCTGTGCTTGTTCAAGCTTAGTCTTGAGCAGGTCTATCTCGTTTTTATCGGCCAACCTGGCTTGCTCTATTCCTACACTCGCCTGGTCTTTGGCAGCCTCTACTGTTGTGGCTAGTCTAGCTTCCAGGGTTTTGATGAGGCAATTTTTTCGTTTCAGCTGATTTTTCAAAACCCTGACTGAAAATTGGTTCGTTGTGGCATATGCTCCTAATGTCCCAGCTATTTCTGTTGCGAACTGTTCATTCTTCTTGTCCTTCCCATCAGTCATAACTTTGTATTTCTTGACTGTTGATTCTCCTTCCTGATAGAATTCCCTCTTTACCACTGTCTTTATCTTCTTATCGAAGAAGAACTCATTTGGAGGGAGCTCTTTTACCCTTATAGGCCTCAACTCTTCATTGAAGATCCACCCTGCGTCAATATTTCCCTAAGTTGACTGCAAGGGAGTAACTGATGTGATAGGTTCTCCGATTTGCTTTGTTGATTGTCCTGGAGTAGTAACCGGACTCTGCTTATTCAGCGGGTCGAGAGTCTTTATCTCTGCTTTCGGACTCTTAGCTTGCTCTCCCTCGTCCTGGTGTTTTTCTTGATCGGGAGTCGCATCCTTGGAGCCTTCGGCCTCTTTTTGTTTCACCCCCACTGTACTTGGATTCTCACCCCGTAATACTACGGGAAGACAACTGCGTCGATGTTCTTGGAATTTTAGAACATCGGCCCTCTCTTCAGGTGCCAAGGTTTGTATCTGAGCTAAAATATCGGTATAAGATCTTGCACCTCGGAAAATGTCATCCGAGGATGAATTTTCATGTTCAAATCTCTTGAGTCCGCAACTAGCCAAATGATTACTCACGACCCTTTGCGGATCGTGCTTCTTGTATTCAATAAGGACCAACTTTAGGTCTTCCAGGGATGATGCCTCAACTTTAGCATGCCTGAAATCTAATAAGGAATATGAATTTAAATGAACAGGAAAAGGTGGCCATACATTTTTTGAGTATCCCTTAAGCTCCTTACTTATACCACCGATTACTGTTTGTCTAGCAACCTCGCGACAAATCAGCTTGTCGGGAATGAATAATGGCAATGCATGCGGGGGAACAGAAGCCTCGAAAACTCTGAGATATGAGAATTCATCTTCTACATACCAGTCAGCTATGCTACTCAAATTCGTCACTATACTGTCTGATATCCTGGGTGGCGGGTGACCGAAAATAGTGACATGCAGAGGTACCATCACCCAGTTGAATATTTCATATACGAAATATGTCGCTTTGTTTTCCCATAACCTCGAATGATAGATGTGAATGGGCTCGGCCTCTGATGGAGTCCAACTCCAGCTCATTAAGGGAAATGGTGTTAGAAAACATACGGCGTCCATAATGTATGCAGACATAAAAAATGAAGAAATATGTTCGCTCTCCTTCTACGCCTAATACTCTGTAATCCGACTGGTCAAGATATCAGACAACATTTTTTCCTAGTCGAAAGAACAGCCTTCAGTGACTCAAAATATTAGAGGCACCCATTGAAGAAATAAATGTGAGGTGTCCTCTCTCTTGTATAATCTGCATGTCATCATAGCTACATACTTGAACTGTGGTTCCAAGGAGGCTATTAAATATATACCATGATTGTATGCCCTGAACTTCACAGGGTGTGAAACCCAATCTCTTATTAAGCTAGACATGGTCTTGTCATATTGCACACATTCCTTCTATTTGAACTCTTCCAAGAATTGAGCACCATATGTAAATTCGGACGTTGTGGGAAACTTATACATAGCTTGCAGATGTTCAGGTCTGAAAGTCTCGATGGTGAACTTTTTCTCATTCATTATGGTTCTGGTTGGTATGTCCACATGATCTAATGCCCATCAAACCATATCATAATAGTGGAGAAGTCGTGGCCTAGACGCTACTTTATGCATTCCCGATTGAATGACGATCTTATATTTGGTGGTTATGTCATCTTTTTCATTGTCGTTGGAATCATCAGAGTAATCCACTAATTCGGCCTGCAGAACATCCAAAACGAACGACCAGTTCGGGACAGAGTCGACACTTCGAGGTGAAGTATCAATGACGTTGTCCGAACCTTGTCCTGCAACCTCAATGTTGGCTTTAGAGGATTTTCACAGGGCCATAACGGGAGATCCTGCTTTGGCTCTTCTGCGATAAAAATACGTATACATACAGAAGCTATCTCACTGAGAAAGTGTGCTCTATGTATTATATAAATGGATATGTTATAATGACTAACAGCTCTATATATTCGAAAGCTCAGTACTTTTTAGAACAGATCTGTCAAATCATGTTTTAGAAATAAATTTAGCAATAAAAACCCGATCTTTATTTGTCGATTCGCCTTATTTCTAATTAATGCCATAAATTTTGGCGGTTCGAAATGTTAGTTGGCGTAAGGAAGGATTAAGACTGCTTCGTAAACTGTGCAAGCATCAAAACACGAGATATATTGATTTATCTTAATTAATCCGATTTTACCAAAGTTAATTAACCTTTCGGTACTCGTTGTATCGAGAACTTTTGCTTTAACCTTTTGAACCTCTAACCCCCGAAATTGCAATGATCGATTTTGATTAATAAAAACGTAATTGTGATTAGGCACTTAATTAATTACATAATTATTTATATTCGTCATATCGCGACTCGGAGCTTCGAAGGTAAGTTTTCGGGAAGTTTGCATGCCGAGTTGCGAAACCGCGAGATCGCGATAATACATTTTAATTAAAAGGGAAGATAAACTCAGATTAAGTGTTTAATTAATTATGTTCATATATTTATCGTGATTTCGTGAGTCGGGGCTTAGATAATGTAACTTTTTAAAAAGAAACACTGAGTGGCGAATTGCCGACAGAACTTAACCACGGCTTAGCTTTTACCTTTAACCTTGACATGGGTTACTAAATTAAGGACTTCGTGATTTTGGCTATCGGGGTTACAACAATAAACTTTTGGATTTAGTGAACGCCGAGGCGCGAAAACCCGATGATGTTTAATCATGATCTAGGCAAAATTTTACTCCCGTTACTGCCCTGGGTGAAATTTTAAAGCAATTTCGTCGTTTCATCACTCGAGACTTGTGAACTATGTCATCTATATCATCCATCATACAAAATCCTGAGGTAGAACAAAAGGGGGAAAATTTTTTGTCGAAAGGTAGAACTTGCCTCGAGAGTACAATAATCATCGCTGCTTGCGTGATAAGACTTCAGAGATTTTGAAACCACAGACGAAAAATGCAAAAACCATCTTTCGATTTCGAGCTTTAAGACATGAAATTCAAGACGGGCTAGAAAAAACAAAGGTAGTTCCAACAGTGATTATGGCCGCCTGCAAGAAGAGCATCACAATGGAGGCCACTGCCAAGCTCTTCTTTGAACGAGTGTGGGTACATTTTGGGATCCCACAAAAAATTACCTCAAATCGGTACAGTTGGTTCCTCAGCACATTATGATTGAGCCTATGGTCACTTCTAGACACCAAGCTCACCAATTCCACTGCCTTCCACCCCCCAAAAAATGTCCAAGCTGAGGTTGTCAACCGGATGATCATGCACATCCTGCGCATGTACAATTCCAAGCACCCCCGCACCTGGGATGAGAGTCTTCCCTGTTGGAGCCGCCTTTGTTTTTTATCCTGTTTTGAAATTCATATCTTAATGCTCGAAATTGAAAGATGGTTTTCATATTTTCCTTCATTTGTTCCAAAATCTTTGAAGTCTCATCACGCGAATGACGACGGTTATCATACTCTCAAGGCAAGTCCTACTTTTCGTTCAAATGATTTTCCCCTTTCTTGTTACCTCGGGATTTCGTATGTCGGATGTTATAGATCACATAGTTCACAAGTCCCGAAAAGCGAAACGGCAAAATCGCTTTTAAATTTTACCCAAGTCAGTAGCGAGAGTAAAAAAAATTTAAATTACGGTTAAGCATCATCGGGGTTTCGCGTCTTGGTGTTTACTAACTCCAAAAGTCTTATTGTCATAATCCCGATAGCCGAAACCATGAGATTCTTGTTTTAGTAACCCGCGTTAATGTTAAAGGTAAAAATCTTAGCCGCGGTTAAGCTCTGTCGGGAATTCGCAACTCGACGTGTTTTCCTTTAAAAGCTACATTGTCAAAGACCCGAGTCACGAAGTCGCAATAAAGATAGGAACGTAATTAATTAAACACTTAATCCGGTTTTATCCCCTATTTCAATTAAAACATATCATCACGACCTCACGATTTCGCAACTCAGCATACGAACTTCCCGAAAGTTATACCTTCAAAGCTCCGAGTCGCGAAGTCGCGAAGTCGTGATCGCGCGGTTTCGCAACTCAGCATACGAACTTCCTGGAAGTTATACCTTCGAAGCTTCAAGTCGCGAAGTTGCAATATAAATAATCATGTAATTAATTAAGCGTCGAATCATAATTACGTTTTTATTAACCAAAGATAATCATCGCAATCTTGGGTCTTAGAGGTTCAAAGGGTTAAAGCGAAAACTCCCGATGTAGCGAGTACCGAAAGATTAATTAGCGTCGATGAAACCTGATTAATTGAGCTAAGCCAGTATTTCTCGTGATTTGATGCGTGCAAAGTCTACGAGGCAGTCTTAAATTTTCCTTGCGCCAATTGACATTTCGAACTGCCAAAAAAATTATGGCATTAATTAGAAACAAGGCAAATCGACAAGTAAGGATTGGGTTTTTATTGCTAAATTTATATTTAAGCATGATTTGATCATTCTGTTCTTGAAAAGTACTGAGTTTTAAATGGTTGAATATATAGAGTTGTTATTTGTTATCACAAATTCATTTCTATATTACACGGAGCAAACTTTTCTCAACGAACTAATTTTTGTATGTATACATATTTTTATCACAGAAGAGCTAAAGCAGGATCCCCTGCCATGGCCCCACGAAAAGCGTCTAAAGCCAACGTTGAGGTTTCGGGACAAGGTTCAGACAATGTCGTTGATACTTCACCTCGAAGTGTCGACTCTGTCAGGACCTGGTCGTTTGTTTCTGATGTTCTACAGTCCGAATTGGTAGATTATTCTGATGATTCCAGTGACAATGAAAAAGACGACCTGACCACCAAATATAAGATCGTCGTCCAATCTGAAATGCATAAAGTAGCGTCCAGGCCACGACTACTCCCTTACTATGATATGGTCCGGTGGGCATTAGACCATGTGTACATACCAACCAGATCCATCATCAATGAACAGAAAGTCACTATTGGGATTTTCAAACCCGAACAACTGCATGCTATGTACAAGTTGCCTAACATGTCGGACCTTATATATGATGCCGAATTCTTGGAGAAATTCAAACAGAAGGAATGTGTGCAATATGACAAGACTATGTCCAGTTTAATCAGAGATTGGGTTTCACATCCTGCGAAGTTCAGGGCAGACAGTAATGGTGTATATTCAATAGCTTCCTTGGAACCGCAGTTCAAATATGTAGCTATGATGACCTACAGACTATACAGGAGAGAGGACACCACACATTTTTTTCTTTAGTGGGTGCCTCTAATACATTCAGTTGTCGAAGATTGTTCCTTTGACTGGGCTAAAATGTTGTCTAATAGCTTGACCAGTCGAGTTACAGAGTATCAGGCGCAGAGGGAGAGCAGAAATATTGCTTCATTCTTTATGTCCACGTACATTATGGACGTCGTGTGTTTTTTAACGCCCTTTCCCTTAATGAGATGGAGTTGGACTCCATCAGAGGCCGAGCCCATCCATATCTACCATTCAAAACTATGGGAAAACAAAGCGGCAGATTTTGTGTATGAAATCTTTAATTGGGTAATGGTATCGCTGCATGTCACTATTTTCGGCCACCCGCCACCCAGGATCTCGGACAGTATAGCGACGAATCTGAGAAATATAGCTGACTAGTATGTAGAAGCATAATTCTCATATCTCAGGGTTTTCGAGGCTTCTGTTCCCCCGCATGCATTACCATTATTCATACTCGACAAGCTGGTTTGTCGTGAGGTTGCTAGGAAAACTGCAATTGGTGGCATAAACAAGGAGCTTAAGGGATATTCAAAGAAGGTATGGCCACCTTTTCCTGTTCATTTAAATTCATATTCTTTGTTAGATTTCGGGCATGCTAAATCTGAGGCAGCAGCCCTGGAAGACCTAAAATTGGTTCATATTGAATTCAAGAAGCACGATCCGCAAAGGGTCGTAAGTAATCACTTGGCCAGTTGTGGACTCAAAAGGTTTGAACACGAGAATTCGCCCTCGGATGATTTTTTCCGACGTGCAAGATCTTATGCCAAGATTTTGGCTCGGATGCAAGCCCTGGCACCCGAAGAGAGGGTCGATGTTCTAAAATTCCAAGAACATCGACGCAGTTGTCTTCCCACAGTATTGCGGGGTGAGAATCCAAGTACAGCAGAGATGAAACAAAAAGAAGCCGAAGTCTCCAAAGATGCGGCACACAGCCAAGAAAAACACTGAGACGGGGAAGAGCAAACTAGGAGTCTGAAAACAAAGATAAAGACTCCCGAGCAACCGAAAAAGCAAACTCCAGTCACTACTCCAGGACAGCCAGCTAAGCAAATCGGAGATCCCATCACCTCCATTACTCCCTTGCAGTCAACTCAGGGAAACATAGACGCGGGGTGGATTTTAAATGAAGAATTGAGACCTATAAGGGTGGAAGAGCTCCCTCCAAGTGAGTTCTTTTTCAATAAGAAGAGAAAGGTTGTGGTAAAAAGAGAATTCTATTAGGAAGAAGGATCAACAGCCAAGAAGTTCAAGGTGTTGACCGATGGAAAAGACAAGAAGAAAGAAGAGTTTGCTACAGAAATAGTCGGGACATTAGGGGCATATGCCACAGCAAACCAATTTTCAGTCGGGGTTTTGAAAAATCAGCTAAAGCTAAAAAATCACCTCATCAAAACCTTAGAAGCTAAACTAGCCACAGTAGAGGAGGCTGCCAAGGACCAGGCAAGTGCAGGAATAGAACAAGCATGACTGGTCGATAAAAAGGAGATAGAGTTGTTCAAAACTAAGCTCGAACAAGCAGAGCTGGTAGTTCAGAACGATTGGATACAAGCGGACCAGCAAAAAGACAAGATTGAGCTACTACAGGCTAGAGTGGAATCGCCAAAAGTAAAGTTATAGATATCGGGATGTTCCAATCCCAGGAAATGGAGATTTGGAGCAGGGTTTCTGTAGCACAGCGAAGTTTACTCGCCAAAGTAGAGATAATTCGAGACAACTTCTTACTCGTTGATGAAGTATTGGAAAATTTATTTTTCATAGAAAGAGAAGCTGGAGCAACGCGAGTCGCATTTCAGGAGGCTGTAATAGCTACAAACGATAGGGAATCGAAAAGTACTCCCAGGTTCTCCATTTCGGAGCAGACTAGAGGAAATATTTTATTGAAAGAATGGGAGCACAGTATAACAGAAGGTAAACTGCAAGCCAAGAAGGTAATGAAATCCTTTGAAGAGGCTTTTGGTTCGATAGATGGTAATCTGTTAAGTATTGATAGCGAAGGCAATGCTGATACATTGAGTCAAATGAATATAGCGAAAATCTCGTTGGATATAAATGAAAAAGAAGAAAGAGATTCGACCGAAATCTCACAAGTAACTATGGCAGACATAATTCAAATAGATAAATGTATGATTAAACCAAGTGTGCAATTATGTGCTATTGACATCATAGACCGAAAAATGGAAGAAAGGTTGTCGCAATTAGCCCGATATTGTTACTCTTTTGAGGCCAATTGTCAAGCGGAACCGTCAAGGTTGATATCTCGGCTAGTGGAAAGATGTGTCACTTGTACCAAGCATGTGAGAACGCAAGCTTCTAGTACCAAATAAAGACAGAGATAAGGAAATGAAACGATTGATTTCCTTCTTGTTGTAACTGAAAATCCTAGAACGATTGAGATTCCATCATATGTAAATCTGTATAAATATAAAATAGAAGGAAGGAACAAAAGCTGGACCTTTTTGGGTCGATTGTAATAGAGGTTTTCTATCTTGAGAATTAATATAAAGCAAATCTGAAGATTCTCAATTCCGTCACGACTGTGTTATGAGTTTGTTTCCTTGTATCTCATATTTCATTTCATTTCATATATGTATCTGATGAATGCTTCGCTATAATTTAGTACAACCTCTACTATAGTGAATGAATTCTAGTTTTCTATATTGTTTACTGTTTTTCCTCTGTGCCAGCTATCAATAGGTTTAAAACCATTCAACACTTTAGATTTCTATATATATATTTTATGCTTCATCGGGTTATTTCTTCATCTATTGATCCGTCGGATATTTTAATGACTATGGTTGAGTTTTAATTTTGCATGCGTTAATTAACCATTTGAGAAACTTAATGAAAGAATGAGGAAAAGAGAGGAATTATGACAGCCATATGCACATATGCAGATATGAAATGAAGTAATAAACAACAAACCATAACACGAGGATTGATAACGGAGTTCGGCACAACTTTGCCTACGTCTCCGGGCCTTTGTCTCTGTGGGGGAGGCTTCTTTATTTCTGTTCAAAAGCTCAAAAGTACATCGCAGCAATGCCAATTGGCTACAAGACTGATCTAGTCATGTTCTTCTAGATCTCTAGAACCCTTCAAAGAAAATGGCACGCAAAACGGACGTCCGGAGCTCCTAGAAATGGCCCGCAAGCGTCTTCTCCTCAATAGCTTCCCTGCATAAAAATGGCGTTGGCTTGGCTTCCCTTCAGCATAACTCTGCTCTAACTGTCCTCCATGGCCTCAAACAGGCCTGGTTTATATAGATCTGAAGTTGTTTATTCATCTCCAACTTCCTCCCAAAATTTGGGCTCCAAAAATGCCCAATATCTCCCAAAAATGGAGAAAATCAATTAATATCAGGCTTAGAATCATATTAAAATCCAAAATCTTCATAGAAAACCCACTTTTGTTTAATTTTAGGGGATAAGCCCCTAGGGCTGGGTGCGCGCCCCCTTATTCTCGATCGTATGGAAGGACATGTGGCCAAGCGCTAGCCCCTCAGGCTATGCGTTGGCCCTTCCCCTGCGCTAGCTCCTGGTCTCTTGGCTCTGCATATATCTGCGGCTAACAGTTATAAACTCCCGCGCCCAAATGGTGGACAGGGCCCTGGTCCTGTGGGATCCACCCGGGATTCGAGGGCTAAGCACTATCAGCCAACAGTCCCACGTGCTCCAAACATGTGGTCGTATATGTATATGTATCGGACCGTGGGCTGGGGTTAAGCCTCGACGCTTTCCCGTGCCGACGAAAACTTCATTTTAATTCAAATAAATTCTTTTTCATATACATAACAAGAACCAACATGGCCTGGGTGGTTAACTCAGTCCTGCTAGTCCGTTTCCCCAGAGAATAGGTCGGGGGTTCGACCCCGAGGAAAACCATATAATTTTGCATAACCACGACAGCCAACCACAGGGTGCCATGTGGCAGCCCATGACTGGGCCACGTGGCACCTCAACACCCAACCAAAAACTACCAAGTGTCAAATGTTGATTCATCCACCAGTCTCCCACGTACCCTGCCAGTTGTCATCATGTGCGCCTACCACGTGTCTTCCACCGTACCTGCCCAAGCAATTGTTGACGTCATCCCGTGCCACATGTCACCCTTACAGTGGTGACACATGTCACCCATAGATTGGTCCAGCTGTCTGCTCGTACACCACATCAGCCTGCCACATGTCGCCTCCAGGGGTTTCCATGTCACATGTATGGCCGTATGGCCTGTACAGTCAGCATGCCACGTGGCACTGTACAGACTGTACAGACTGTACAGTCATCCCCTTTTTTTTCCCTGTTTGGGTTTTCGGACAGAACGCGATATCTTTCACAAACGGAGCCCGTTTGATGAAGTAAATATATGGTCGGAAATAGGAAGACAAGATGGACGCAATGGCACTGGTTTCGTCGGATTCCGAGCACTTTCATTTTTTGAGCATTTTTAAGCCCTATCAGGCTTCTAGATCCGATTCCGGATCATCTTTTTTCTTCTTCTATTTATAAGTGAGATTCTCCCTTGATAGGAGCCTTACATGATAGACATCTTTATGTTTTCTCCCATCTCAGACATCTCTATTTAAAATATAACTCAGTTACGGGAAAGGGCCTTTGGTTTGCACCCTATTTTCACTACTGGAACTGTAAACTCTCCTTTATACGACCAAAATTGAGACAGCACCTAATTTTCCCCGAGTTCCTCTTATCTTTTTGTTCCTCTATGACTGTCATTGTAACAAGACAGCCTAATATCGAACCCGAACTATCAGATCAAACACATATTGCCTTAAATCTTTTTGATACTATTCTTAAAACAGCCACTACCCGGGTTGAGCTCGAACGTTCATGGGCAGCGATTGAAAGGGATATAAACATCCATGAACAGTTGGAATCTAGACAACCCCAACTCAGAAATCAACCCTAGTTTCCCTTACCGAAGGTTGACGTTTCTTCCTTCTCTACCCCTTACTCACTTTCGGATGCTTAGAAACTGTACTTCTAAGCCTTAAGTACAGACTCTGGAACAACATTCCCTATGTTCATCACATCTACAACATAGCCATACATACATCAACCTGCCACATCCCCTTACAGGTGGATTTGGGATTTCAACCATTGGGTCCCATGGATGTTGCACTACCCCTTGCGGCCACCCAGACAGACTTGTCACATGCTCCAAATGGAGCTAAAAAATCACCCGGTTCATTGAGTGGATCCATCACATCCACCAACAGGTTCAAGATATTTTACAGAAGTCCAATGCCAAGTACAGGTAGCGCCATGATCAACATCGGGTGCCACACCAGTTTCAGATGTAGACAAATTTTGGTTGCACTTGCAGAAAGAACGCCTTACAGGGCCTCATCGAAAAATTTGTAGACTCCGTTATGGACCCTACACCATAACCAAGGTTGTGGGTAACAATTATTTGTAGTTCAACCTTCCCCGCTTCCTTGGCTTGCACCCAGTGCTCAATGTGGACCTCTTTCATCTTTATTTTCCACCATTATTGGACACCTCAAAGATAGCAGAATAGTTGACACCAACACAGCTCAACCCTAACTGCATGGAATAGGAATCCACTGATAATATCATGGACACACATTTCAAGGGCACTCACCAACAGAGGATCCATATTTATTGGGTTTTCAAAGTAGGGCAACTCCTGCACCAAGGCAAGTGGCTCACCCGGGGCCAAATTCAGTAGAAATTTCCTCATTTGATGGGAGCACTCAATGTTGGTTGTGGAGCCTGATTATCTTCCTGATGCAGAGGTCCTTGCTTTCAGTCGTGTTTATACCCCATGAAGTTTTTACACCCCAGAAGTATGTACACTCTTCCACG
>ML803733.1:80713-91407 GCA_009831015.1 Picea engelmannii
AATAGATGTTTTGCCAATGCTGGTTTCCGGTCTCCGGCAGCATTTTTGACGTCTCAGACTGTTGACCATGTAAACTTTGTTACAGGTTTTTGATAATATATGACAGCAGGATCTCCCCTTTTTTATTTAAAAAAAAAAAAAAAAAAAATAATAACATTATAATATAATTATTCACTAATAATAATGATAATGATGTAATAATAACTTTTTTTATTTTTATTTTTATTATTGAAATATTAGAAGACAAAGTTATAATATAATTGTTTACTAAAATCACAATTATCATATTTTAATTTTTTCAAAAATTTTGTTAATTTATATTATCCAACTTTTATAATATATTAAATTTATAATATTAAATATAAATAATAATAATAAATTTTGATCTATACACTTTCCATGAAATGAAATGGTTTCACAATTTCTTACTCTATTAATAACTTTATGAATCTTATATTAAAAAAGTATGTAAGTAGTAGTGGAATCTTCTATTAAAAAAGTATGCTAAGTAATGTATTTATTTGATTTTGTATTAAAATGTATGCAAATATTGAATTTGGTTAATGCAAGAAAAAATCAGTTTGAATAATTACTCATATGAAATGTTATTTTTTTTATCTATTTTAATAATCAAGTTATAATAGTTGTTCATTAAATTTATAATAGTTATATTTGATCATTTTTGTTATTTAAAAAGTATAATTAATTAAATTATTATTATTAAATATGAAAACAAATTCATTAATAATAAAGGATTTCAATCTTTGTTTTCAATTATTGGCTTCCATCGTAACAATTTATAGTCAATATTTCTCTTTACCTCTCTACCCTTATCTCTCTGTAACTCCACATGCTAATCTCCTAATCATTTTTTTAAGACAAAATATACTTTAAAATAAATCTTTACTATTGTATTATACGAATATGTCACCAACTTTGTGATGTTTCAATTAATTCTTAGTAATTCAAAGGTTAACATAAACATGTGTTAATACAATACAACATAAATTTGTTATAATAAACAATA
This sequence comes from Picea engelmannii, assembly GCA_009831015.1. Classification (NCBI taxonomy): domain Eukaryota; kingdom Viridiplantae; phylum Streptophyta; class Pinopsida; order Pinales; family Pinaceae; genus Picea; species Picea engelmannii. The sequence goes on from ML803733.1 coordinate 81,741, forward strand.
AGTATGGCAATAAAAATATATCAAAGTCGCACCTTATGCTTGTACTATTTAATGTATTTTCAATATGGTGCTTGTAAATGGATGTTAACTTTTTGTATCCAACATTATAAAATGAAGAAGATAAAAACATAATTGGTCATTATAGATACCCATAATAAAATGACACATCCACAATATAAATGTTGAAACAAAGCATTTACATATAAGTGTTTGTTGTCATCACCCTAATTATCTTCCTCGCTTGGAATTATAACATTATTGTTCTCAAAAAGATATTTAGATCTTGGATCATGTCTCAATACGAACCATCAATCCCCATCCAACACATCTGGGTAAAAAAAACACTTGGTTGCAATGTTTTGTGAAAACATAAGGCTCCTTAGTTTCAACCAACATTTTTTTAGAGTTAATACATATTATCCCACTATCACGATCTTCCTTTACATTTATCTAGTTGAAGGTGTCTCACCACTTTCAACAAAAAATAACACATTGAAAAGATGAGAAGTCCACTAGCATGATCTCTTGTATATTTCTAATGTAATCTAACTTCCCCTATTAGGTTTTGATCACGGTGGATAACACAACTAGATTGGTCTAACTTGACCTCCACTCCACAATCTTGTGTGATGTGTCCATCATTGGGATACTCAGTGTGAAAATGATGTCCATGTGCCCACATAGATGGGAATAAATGCACCTGTAAAAGTGTGAAGAAAGGATGGTGTCATATGTCTAATAACCCAAGCATTAATAAAAACATAATACATGTTACAATTCAAATTTGCAATATTATAAATTGAATGTGGTACTCAGAGATGTTGTTATAGAGTTGGTGCACTTGATCCCTATATTTAATGCATCCAGATATTCTCCACGTGAGTTATGACCAGACACCGCATATTTCTCTTATATTTGGTCAACCACCCAACTGTCTCTGGCTTTCCATTGAAAGTAGTTGCAACTCTTTTATAAGGATGGTCTTCTGGGAGGAATACCCTTGAGCAGTCGTACACCAACTTTCATAGGTCCTTGGACCACCTAGCCTTTATAGATGGTCAACAAAATTTACATCCATGATACCCTTTTGTTACAAGACCTGCGATGTTATTGTATACAGAGAACGTTAGTGTCAAAAATATAGTTGCACCAAATTAGGTATGTTAAATAACATTAAATATATAAACAAATCAATAAACATGCTTACCAAAGCAAACTCCTAGTCCTAGATAATCATGTGTGGTCTATGCACATATTCCATACAATGCAAAAGACCTCTCTTTTAGGATGGGTCTTGGTACATCATATGCATGTATCCCTTCCCATAATTTCTTAAATTCATCAATCAGTGGTTGGAGGTAGACATCCATTATCTTCACTTGTCTTCTACCCGGGACTATAAGAGCTATTATAAGATGTTCATTCTTCACGGACAACCATGGGTGGAATGTTGTTATTGATCACTACCATTTACCAAACAAAATAGTTGGTTCTTTGGGGGAAATACAGGTTAACTCCATCCATGGCTATGCTCAATCATAGGCTTTGTACTTCATCCTTAAATTTATCGGGCCATGTATCTTCTATATGCTTTGTGGCTATTGAATTTGTTGGGATTTGCATAACTCTTGGTTCACTTCTATGTGAGGCATACCACCCTTACAACACGGCTAATTATTGCAACAAAAGATCCATTGAATCCTTAGAATTATAGACATGTGCCTCAATATCTTATGAGGAGGACCATGTTCCTTACCCTTGCTTTTTTATTTATGGTACCTATCATGCCCACATTCTAAACATATATCTTTGTTCGCATATTCATTTTTGTATAGAATACAATCATTCGAACTTGTGTGGTATGATATGTAGTCAATGCCCAACATTTTTAGCATTTTCTTTGCCTCTCCATAGCTATCGGGAAAGACGTTATCACTCGAATGTACCGTATCTTTGACTAACTTGCAATTAATGGGAAATAGAAATATACACTATCATTAAGCATGAATAAAATCAACCATTTTCTTCCTTCGTCATGTGACAATATTCCTTAAAATTTTAGGGGACTTAATGGTTAGTTACCTTAAAAGTGTTGAGAAACATGCATCTGACATACCATACATTGCTTTCAAGTTGTACAATAACATTGTTGTCCCTAGTAATTGGGTAGACCTTGACCCCTACCAACCAAAGAGAGGGGTGGCGGAAGCAAATTTCAAGATTTTGAAGAAAGTATCTATGACATCGGCATCATCCCCTAGTTCATTTTGTTGGAATGCATGTAACAACATTCCCTCCATGGCTTGGGTATCCTATAAGAAATCATCCATACCAATCCCAATATCATTGCCTTCATCCCCAACATGTGATATGGATTTTATGAGAAGAACGAAATGAATACAGATTATTAAAAGATGATTAAAATAGAATAACAGAGATACAGTAAAATTGGTTTTCTATTCAATAAGGAAATAAGCTAAAACTGTAAAATGCAGCGGAAAACAAGCTTGATGGAATGGTGGCAGCTTATCTCTTAGAAGAGATGTGATGGTTGCACTCATTCACAAGAATATTATTACAATGAGGCTTTGAAGGACTTTTTTTACAATAAGCATGAATGCAAAAACCCTGGACATCCAAAAACCTAACCCTAGGAGATGAAGGGCCAAAACTCATGTGGGCCCCGTTGGGGTAAGCTAGTACATCAACTTCTTGGGGTCGTAACTTTTGCATAAGATATTTGTTTTAGGGGCACGATATCCCATTGGAAAGGACTATATGAGGACTACATATGTTGTTGTCAGACTCTAACTCCATCTATTGTTTGATTGTGGTGAGCCCTAAAAATTCTATTTAGGGCCTCAAAACGGCCAGGGAAGTCAGGGACCTAAAAACTAGGAAAAAACTGTCAAACTGGAAAACTTCAAAAATAAACCAATTGGAATAGGTGGGAGGCCACCGAAACCCATTTGGATCAATCCTCCCCCCTTAGGAAGCAATGGTCTCCATTGCGTTGAGTTCCCCCATCAGATGAGGAAATTTATGTTGAATTTGGCCCCGGGTGAGCCACTTGCCTTGGTGCAGAAGTTGCCCTGCTTTGACAACTCGATAAAGTTGGATCCTTTGTTGTAAAGTGACCTTGATCTGTGTGTCCACAATTTGATCATTGGATACATGTTGCATGCAGTCAGAGTTGAGCTCTATTGGTGTCAACTGCTCTATTATCTCTAAGGTGTCCAATAATGGTGGGAAATATGGTCGAAGGAGAGACACGTTGAAGACTGGGTGAAGGCCAAGGAAAGGGGGAATGTTGAGCTCAAAATCATTGTCACCCACAACCTTGGTGATGGTGTATGGCCCATAACGGAGTGGGAGAATATTTGGATGGGGCTTTGTAAGGCGTTCTTTCTGCAAGTGCAACCAAACTTTGTCGCCCACCTGAAACTTATGTGGCACCCAGTGTTGATCATGGCGTTGCTTGTACTTAGAATTGGACTTCTGTAAAATATATTGAACTTGTTGGTGGATGTGTTGGATCCACTCAATAAACTGGGTGGCTTTGTCAGCTTCTGGTGGATCAGGGGACGATTCAGCTGAGGTGGTCGCCATAGGTAGTGCAACATCCATGGGGCCCAATGGTTGGAATCCCAACCCCACCTGAAAGGGGATGTGTCCAATTGAGTTATGCAGGGCTCAGCTGTAGCAATGTTATACATAGGTAATACTCTCATTCCATGTGTGGGGTTTATTGGAATTGTACATGTGCAGGATATTTACAATCATATGATTGACGACCTCAGTTTGGCCATCTGTCTGGGTGTGGAAGGCAGTGGATTTGGTGAGCTTGGTATCCAAAAGTGACCATAGGCTCGACCAAAATGTGTTGAGGAAATGACTGTACCGATCTAAGAAAATGGTTTGTGGGATCCCAAAATGTACCCATACTCGTTCAAAGAAGATCTTAGCAGTGGCCTCTGTGGTGATGTTCTTCTTGCAGGTAGCTAGAATCGCCATCTTGGAAAAGCGATCAACAACCACAAAAACACAATCATTTCCCCTCTTGGTGGATGGGAGGCCCAACATGTAGTCCATTGAGATGGATTCCCATGGCCTATCAGGAGCAGGCGTAGGGGTGTACATGCCATGTTTCTTAGTGATCGGTTTGGCAATAGCGCAGGCGGTGTAGGACATGATATACTTGTCGACATCCTGTCAAAGTTTCGGCTAGTAGAAATGTTTCTGCGGCACTTCCATTGTCTTTTTGATGCCAAAGTGTCTTACCACCTTACTGTAGTGAGCTTCCCAAATCAGATTCATGCGCTCGCTTGATGGAACGCAAAGATGGCCTAGACGGCACAACGGCCCATCCTGAAGATGGAAATTAGAGACCACAAAGTTTGTGCCCAACATTTGGTAAGTGTTGGAGAAGTCGGGGTATGTCTCATAGAGGTGGTACCATCCGGAGGTCTCGTGGCCGCAAGAGTCTAGCACCGTGATGAGTTTCACGACTAGAGGTCGACTGAGGAAATTAGAAACTCAGTTGGTACTTCCTCTTTTATACTTGATGTAGAGGTGGAACTATTGTAAATATGTGGACCACTTCTGACGGCAGTCATTCTGCAATTTTCCTTGGATCTGCATGAAATGTAGTGGCTTGCGATTAGTGTGGATGATTGTCTCCTTCCCGAGAATGCAATGTCTCCACTGGAGGTAGGCTTGCACAATGGAGTACATTTCTTTGTCATAAGTAGGGTACTTACAGACAACATCTGATAGTGTCTCACTATGATATGCCACGGGGTGGTTGTGTTGAGTGAGAACGGTGCCCACAACATAGTCTAAAGCATATGTATTGATCTCAAAGGGATGTTGCAGGTCCAGTAATGAAAGTACTGGGGATGAGCACAAACGTTGCTTCAAGTCATCGAAGTATTGTTGTTGGGATAGGACCCACACAAATTTTTCCTTACTGCCACCCATGGTTACTTGGTTGAGGGCCCATGTGATATGAGAGAATCCCAACACGAACCTATGATAAAAATTGATGAGGTCCAAGAAGCTTTGAAGCTCAGTGAGTGTGGTTGGGGTTGGCCAGTCATGGATGACCTGGATCTTGGTTGGATCCACATGAAAACCATGTTGATCAATGATGTAGCCTGTTTAATGTACCCTATCCATACCAAAGGACCATTTTTCCAAGTTTGCATATAGTTTGTCCTATCGCATGGTGTGCAGAACCTGTTGAATATGTTGCAAGTGCTCCACCCAAGTCTTGTTGTAGATGAGGATGTCATCCATATACACCACTACAAAAATATTGGTGAAAGGTCACAGGATATCATCCATCATCCTCATAAAAGTTGTTGGAGCATTTGTGAAACCAAAGGGCATGACCAAACATTCAAAAATACCTTCTTTTTGACTTGAAGGCGATCTTCCATACATCTGTCTATTCTATTGGGACCTGGTGGTATCCAGACTTTAGATCAATCTTACTGAAGTATTTTTCCCCCATGATCTGATCAAGGAGGTCATCAATTCAGGGAATCGGGTACCAATTCCAGACTATAATTTTATTCAGAGCCCGGTAATCAATACAGAGTCTCCAGATCATGTCTTTCTTCTACACCAGCATGATTAGGCTCCCACGAGGCGATGAGATGGAATGGATGTGCCCCTTGTGGAGAATTTCTTGTATCTACCTCTTGATCTCCTCATTTTCTAACAAAGAGCGGCAGTAGATTGGCCCTTTGGGTAGCGGTGTGCCTAGAGTCAAATCGATGGGATGCTTGACCTGGTAGTGCATAGGTACCCCAGTAGGAGAGTTGAAGATATTTGAGTATTCTTCCATGACCTTATCCACTTGCTTCTGTTGTGTGGAGATATCGGTCGTTGAGGCCCTGGATGTGGTTGTGATCTTTCTCTTACTCTGAGAGAGAATCACAAAGATGACAAATTTCCCGATATGAGAGATGACCTTCATGCATTGGCTGGCAGAGATCAAGGAAATAACACTAGGAGGGATTGCCTTGGGTATCCTGTACAATTTCCTGTTCAAAGTAATAATAATACTATGAGGCCTAGAATCATATACAACATGATGTTTCCATAAATAAGGTTGGCCCAAAAGAACATTCCAAACTTTGAGAGAAACAACATCACACAATACCTCGTCTTTGAAGGGCTTGATTTCGTACGACAATCGGCACTTTTGTCTAATGCAGAGATCACTTCCTTGGTGGATCTATCCAATGGTGTAGGGTTGTGGGTGCGGCGTTGTTGGTAGAGCCAGATGCTTGACGAACTCTATTGAGATGAGGTTCTTCTAGCTACCACTATCAACAATGAAGTGCAGTGGGGTGCCTTTTATAAACATCTATGAATGGAAAAGGCACTCGCCTTCTTCTGGCTCGTCTAGTTCACCAGGCTGGAGCTTGGCGGTAGCAATGATGGAATTGGGTTATGCATAGATGATTCGTCTTCCCCTTTCTAGTTCTCACTCAAAGTCAGAACCCGCATCTGATTCGGAGGCTTTCACTTCGGCCACCAACAATTGATTTGAGCAGCAATCAGCAGTGTTATGCCAAGCACTCTTATGGAAGTCACACCACTTCCTGGTATCTTTCTTTTTCTTTTTGGTGTCCTTCTTTGATTATGACTTGGACAGATTTTCTTGATATTGTCCATATTTTATTTTTCCTTTGTTCTGTAGGTTGGGGCCTTCCTTTCCTGGATTTTGATGTGAGGGGTTCCCAGGCCCAAATTGTCGCATCTTTTGTTTGAGCTTATGCTCTATTTTGACAGCATATCGATAGGATGCACCCAAGGATGAGATGTACAGAAATTCTATTTCGATCTGTATGTATCTATGCAGAGCATCGTGATACTTGAGCACCATATGTCACTCTAAATATTTGATACCCAGTTTGGTGCGCAGGGTATGGAAGATATTTGTGAACTCTGGCATTGCTTGGTCTCTTTCTTGCTGCAGTGTGGTCCATTTGGTATACAAGTCATCATAACTTACGACGGGGTAGTATTGTTCCTTAATAGCATCACTAAAGGATTCCCAAGTGGTCGAGACTGTAAATAATGACGGTTCCTCTATTTCCTTTTGCTCACAGAAATTTTCCCACCAATCTTTGACATGGGGAACGGATTTGAGGAGCGCAAAAGTAATATTTTCTCTAGTCGAAAAGTTATGGATAGAAAAATACCCTTCTATTATATTCAACCACTTGTCCACAACATATGCGTCTATTTGACCTTCAAATATAGGAATATCAAAGTTTATTTGTACCTTGAAGGGCGTGGCGCCTCCGCTCGAGGAAGATGTGTCGCATGTTGGTAGTCGCCAAAGGATTTGCGTGAAACTATCCATCATCTCGTTCCTCTGTTGTGTGAGGTCTTTCTCAAGCAACATTTTGAAAGGATCTCATGTCCCGTCATCTTTCTTTTATCCTTCCATGAGAGGTCTTTTGGGCATGAGAGATATTTTTTCCTCAAGAGAAACAAGCTCGAGACCCAATTCTTTGTACCTTGACCTCATTGGGAACATACATTAAAACGACAAGGAGCAAACTGCTCTGATACCATTGATCCCCATTTTATGAGCAGAACGAAATGAATACAGATTATTAAAATATGTTTAACACAGAATAACAGAGATACAGTAAAAAAAAAATCTATTCATTAAGGAAATGAGATCAAACTGTAAAATGCAATGGAAAACAAGCTTGTTGGAATGATGGAAGCTTATCTCTGAGAAGAGATGTGACGTTTGCGCTCATTCACAAGAAGATGATTAAAATGAGGCTCGGAAGGCCTTTTTTACAATAAGCATGAATGCCAAAACCCTAGACATCCAAAAACGTAACCCTAGGAGATGAAGCACCAAATGTCATGTGGGCCTCGTTGGGGTACGCTAGTACATCAACTTCCCAGGTTCGTAACTTTTTCATATGATCTTTGTTTTAGGCGTGTGATAGCCCGTTGGAAAGGTCTATCTGAGGAATACACATGTTGTTGTCAAATTCTAACTGCGACTATATTTTGATTGTGGTGATCCCTAAAAACGTCGTTTAGGGCCTCAAATCGGCCTCGGAAGTCAATGACCTAAAAACTAGGAAAAAACTGCCAAACTGGAAAATTGCCAAAATGAACTAGTTGGAATAGGTGAGAGGACACTGACATCCATCTAGATCAACATGTGAATAACTATTGTTACTGTAGAGGTTTTGAATTGGTGACTCGGGGCATAGGGTGAATTGAATAGGTGGTTGATTCAACCATTCTCAATATGCTTCCTCTCTTAGTTGTGCTCATTTAACAGCAAGCTCGTGACTTGACATCGTAGTGGTGTGCAATGGTAGATGGTAGACAAGTCATTCATTGTTAGAATACCGATTGTAAAAATATTTCACACTATATCAATAATATTAGTGACACTGTTGGAACAAATATTGAAATATTGGATTTCGATAGCTTAGGAGGAAAAAATTTATAGTGTTTAGCTACCGAAAGTGCAGACTTTCGGTAGCTTAAATCTCGGGTTTCATATGCCATTAGCTGCCAAAAGTGTATCAGTCGAGACCAAGCGTTCAAGTGCCACACATCAAGCCACATGGAGGAAGAGCTCATGAGTAGGCGTGAAAAGAATGCAATAAATGGCATAAAATCACTATAATAGGTTTTAACATAAATGCCACATCACCATTTTGGGGTTTCGGTCATCGGAGGTTTGGCCGACGTAAAGATTTTAACCACTGCTCTGTTTCCCGAAATGGGGTTTCCAGAATTTCGGTGGCTTACAGCGCTTTGAAATCGCATTATTAGCCACCGAAAGCCAGGACTTTCAGCAGCTAAGATACCCTTGTTTTCGGTCTGATAGCCACCGAAATCGCAGATTTTTTCCAGTGACTAAACTGCCTTAGAAAAACTCAGTGTTCTCAGCCATGGAAAGGTTTTTTTTGCATGCTCAAATGGTCAATTGACATATACAGATCCTAATATTTCTAGTGGTGCATTCATAATTTAATTTGGAGCTTGGAAAGGTAGTCACAAGTCCGCCGCAAGATGAGGTTCGTTTTCAGAAATGTGGCATTCTTTACTGTGTTGAGTCATCATTTTCAAATGATGATTTTGAGCGACTGGAAAATAATTTTGAGAAACGGTCGGAGGATTTTGTGCCTAACAAATCATAGATCAATAAACTCTCTCGGTTTTCCTACAGGTGTCACATATTGGGAGAATCGAATCCATCTCTGATCCCTAATTTTTGGATCTCATATTTTCATGTTTTGACACATGTTTGTAAAATGCAGATCTGGGGAAAATGGAAATGGATCTTAGGGAACTAAGAGATTTTTCTTCTCAGAACAAAAATATGCAAAAAAACCTCTTTCAGTTTATACATATCTATCACGATTCGAGAGATACAGAACCATAACCGCAGCCACAATTTTCAGCAGTTTGGTCTATTTTCTAATGACAGAAAGTTTCTAAAATTGATGGTAACTGTTGTTGTCTTTTGGGAGGATTTCGACCTCAATACCTACATGAGATACCGATTCAGTTCCAGAGGGATTTCTTTGTAATTTGAATCATTTTTCAGTTATTCGAAAGGGGGAAAAAGACTTATATTATTGTATCTTCTTGAAGAAGAAAA
>ML803733.1:91414-137135 GCA_009831015.1 Picea engelmannii
GGTTGGAGACACACAAGAGTAGTACTCCTGGGCTGTAGATTTCATTTTCAATTTAATAAAAGATTGCAGAAGCATGTTTTATCCATATCAAATATTCTTGTGATGTTGCTTGCAGAGTTTGTCCATTTTCTTACTTTCAATATCACTCCATCTATCTTTTCTTCTCGATTTGTAACTATTTTGTAATAGAATTCATCCTCTGTTAGATGCTCTATTGCAGACTAGTTATAGGTTGTTTCCTGTAGAGATCAAGGTTCAGAAATAATCCTCTGCTAGATGCTCTATCCCAACCATCTTTTTCCGCTTATTTATGCTTGGAATTCACTCATCGCTAAGTGCTCCTTGTGTATTGATATGTTTTATCTTTATTCTGTTGCCATAGTTTTATAAATCCTTCTCTTTGTAATCATCTTCTAACTCGCCTTTGTTCCATGGATTTCCATTGCCGAAACACTCTTATTATTTACTTGATTATTTGACTCCATGCCCAATGGACTACCTCCCGGTCCAACCCATCAGCGCTAAAAAGCTCAAAATTGTTTGTTACCCACAAATTTGCCCGTTGTTAAGCTTATTGGATATCCTATCATGACATATATTTGAGAGATCCCTCTCAGGTTGGAAGGGGCAGTTGCTAATCAAAAGTGGTTTGTGGTTATCTCGGAATTTACTTGCACGCAACCCAAATCAAGTTCTGAGTGATAACTTATTTTTTCATTTAAAATGTGCTAAGGCTTGGCTCAATTACAACCTAGAGTCGATTCTTGCGACAACATACACAATGCATTTAATATCTTCAAACATTATACCAAAAATTTATTAGAAGCATGAAAAAAAAATCCCAATAATAAACATGCAACCAACCACTTTATAAAAAAAATGTTGAATTAAGCAATACATTTACATTAATTCGATTGAAAATCCAAAAATACAATTACTCAGTCATCTTTTTCTTACGCCCCAAGGGGTGTCTATATAAAAGAGATCCAATACATAGTGTAATACCGTTGACCCGGGCTGGTTGTTGGAAGATGGCATGTTACGATTGGTAGGGTAAAGAAGCTATCCATTTTCATCAAACATATGCTTAGTATATCTTTCTCCTGATAAGAGCTTGCGGAATTTTGGGACTATTGGAATATCTTGCGCATCTGAACTCAATCATGAATCTTGATCCTATAAAATTTAATGAACAATTATTCAACTCTACCTGCATACATAACATAAATTCAGTGAGCCCCCAGATGGGGTGAAAAGTAGCTATATCTAGAGGACAGATGGCATGGGGCAGCAACGAAAGTTAATAACCCCTTCCGCCAGCCTCCCATCCATTACTTTTGAATGGCCCGCACTCAGTGGAGAGTTAAGGTAGTGCGACTAGACAGCTTCGCAGGTTTAATGGCCCCTCGCATGAGCCAAACCGAGAGTACTGTGCTAGGCACCAGGCCTAGGGAAGTCATCACCTCAAATTTCATGGCAAGCCTCCCTGTCAAATCAGGTTTCACTATGAAGGAAAATGCCCTGGAGAATTCTCTCATTTTCACTCTGCAAATACTCTTGCTCCTCGCCTCTCTCGATCTTTCTCATTGCAATATTTCCCCACCATTCCCTCCACCCTTCACCCTCACTCCACCGTAGGCCAGCCTCTATAATCCCTCCACCATGTCAAGAGAGAGGGGGAAGTCCAATAGAGGACCATTGTATTACAGTGCCCTCTCCAGGCACAACAGACTCACCCCCTCCCAGCTAGCTCTCATCACAATTTGTACCTCCAGCCCCAGGAATAATAGTCAGGGGTCACCTCAGCTTCCCTCATCACCCCCTCAAATACCTCCTTTGATCCCTGGTAGTTGCCCGGTCAGAGAGGAGGTGACCCCTCCGAAAGAGAGAACTCCTCTGCTCAATTATCCTCTTGCCCCCCCAAAAAAAAAATCCACCCACAGAATCAGGTTTTTGGCACATGTAGTTGCATTGTGGAAGAATAAATTCCCCCAAGAAGATAGGTGGAGGACCATTCGACGAATGTAAGAAAGGAAATGGAGGCGGAGACACCTCTTCTCTCCCCAAACCAACTCTCGGACAAGCACCTCCAAATCATTTTTGAAATGTGGCAGAAGAAAGACGACCAGCTGCACATTCAGCACATCCTTAGCCAAAGAATGGATATTGTGTTCGATGCTTTGGCGAATTCTCCAGCACAGAATAGTTGCCCAACTTGTGGCCAGAAGTTTTTCCCTACCTACAACATCCATGGCAGCCGGAGCTCACACAAGGAATAACACCTCCAGGTTTTTTTTTTGCTCTCCTTATGGTTTTGTCACCTCTCCAAAGATGGGCAGCATATCTGCCTCACAATGCAAGCTACATGGTCATGGTGACCAGTTTCTGATCATTGTTTTGTTCATACTGTTTTGTTTAAGTTGTGATGCGTCAAACTCTAAGATTTTGATGAAAGCCACATGTTTTGGTTTCCCTTTTGTGGCAGAATAGGTGGCTAATAGATGGCATTGTATAGACATAAGAAGTTGTTAATACAATGATCTTACTTTATTTACAAAAAAAAAACATAAATTCAATGAAATAAATTAATTGTAAATAAAATCTAGATTTACTGCAATCTGCGGGAGAGAACTTGAAGGACTTGCAATTATATGGAACAAGTTAGAATCTAAAGAATTGACCATTTGATATTATAATTCATTTTTTCCTGCATTTGATCCAAAACCATAATCTTGGGAAGCATAGAACAATACAACTTGAAATAGAATTTTGAATGACTTTTAAAAGTTAACAATGTGCCTAAGTATATTAGGACGCCCCGCTATGTGTCCATTCAACAACTGCAACGGTGTGGCAAGTTATGATAAGAACAGAAGAGTGGCCTTTGTTACAGCCTCTGCAAAGAAACACTTCCACAAACTATAAATGTGGAGGTTTGCATTTGCATTTTTTTTAATCAAATTGTTTGTCGGTGCGTTATTACTTACAAATTGCACCGGTGCTAGCGCACTAATAAACAAAGTTACAAAAAAATAACTTGTTTGTTTATATATGGTAATTTACATATGAATTGTATTTGTTAGTTTGTTGTTTGTATAAACTGCACCAATGTGCTTATTAATGTATAGCGCACTGATGTGTTTATTAATGTATAGCGCATCGGAAAAAGTTAGTTACGAAAAAAATAATGCACGTGTTTATCATCAATACACTGAAATATACATTGAAAAACTGAGTGGGAATTTTAGTTTTTCTAAATGTATGTTTTTATAAATGAAAACCCTATTCGTTCTTTTGTCAAAATTTAGAGGGGAGATTTATGCAAGAGGTATTTACCAAGAAACTCTTCAGAGTGGGTGGATGTTTTTGAAGAGATAAATTTGACAGGGATTAACGTAGGTCACATACGAATCTACAGAGGAGAACTTTCAGGTATATGATTTCAATTTATTGTTCATATTAATCTTTCCCCCATTTGAATCAATAAATTTTCAGTGCATTCCCAAAAAAATAAAAGGGTTTCATAGTTACCTTCGGTATTGGAAGCCCTAACTCCCTTCTTGTTTCTCTTGCTTTCCCTCTCTATATTTCACAACAATTTTTTTAAGCAATAGATTTTTATAGGGTTTGTTTAGTTTTATATGGGGCGTTTGGTATCCATTGCAATGGGACCATTGATTGCATTGGATACCAAACCAACCTCTCATTATTGTCTTTTTTTCAAAAACACATTTGCAATTTGCGGTGCACACTATACCAGTATAGAGAATTGGTGCCCATATTTATGTCAAAAACATCGTTGAATTTGAGATAAAAATAATAGCTTTTGAAAAAATCCTTTGTTGTCAGTTGATCCGAAAATGATCTTTAAAAGACATGGTTGAGTTTTAAGCATGTGTTAAATTACCATTCAAAAACTTAAATGAGGAAGGAGACTGAATGAAAGAATGTTGCAGCCATCATAAAGAATGCAGAATAGAAAGTAAACATAAGGAATAACAAACCATAAAAGCAAGATTGTTAATGGAGTTCGGCAAGGTTGCCTACATCTCAGGGCCTTTGTCTTAGTGGGGGAGGCTTTCTTATTAATCTTCAATGCTGCAAAATTACATCGGAAGTATCTCAACAGAATTACAAATTGGTCTGGTTGTATTCTACTCGACCTCAAGAATCCAACACAACTGATGGCACTAAAAAAGGTTGAGCGTAGCTCCCAGAAATGGCCTCCAAAGTCCGCTTCCTCAATGGCTTCCCTGCATAAAAATGGCTTAGGTTTTACAATTCCTCATCATCCTACTACTTATGAACCTCTTCATGTTGTCAGAAACCTCTGTTTTTTATAGATTTGGAGTAGGGGATCATCTCCCAACTTCCCCCCAAGATTTGGCCTCAAAAAGGACTCCAGATCCTCAATTTTGGAAAACAATCAAGCTAAATCAGCATAAAAATCATATATTATAGTTTAAAACCCACTCCTAGAAAAAATTTGGTGCGCAACCCTCTTTCTCTGGGATCCTGGTCATATGGAGCGTGCCATATGGCTAAGCGCTAAGTGTTGGTTCCCTAACCTTCAGTCTAGCCCTCTTTCCATGTCGTATGGAATTCCATATGGCCTCGGAATAGGACCAAGTGTCATCCCATCTACACTCTACTCCTAATCATAGTGCCCTGGTTGCAGGCTAGCCCCTCGTCGACCGGGGATTATCCCCAAACCTCCACAAACATTCAACTTAAATGCAAATTCTACCACATTTATCACAAGAACCATGTGTAGCTCAGGCGGTTGGCGTTTGTTCCAAAGTCTTGGGCTATGCAAGAGGTCGAGTGTTCAATTCCTATGAAGGGAAAAACAAAAATTTTGAACCGGTCCACATTGGCCATATCCAGGGTACCATGTGGCACCCTATGATTGGGCCACGTGTCACCTCTAAATTGGCCACCATACACACAGTCAGCTGCCACATCAACCTACCAACGCATCTACCCAGTCAGAACTGTACAACACGTGTCAAGACTAGGACCTGCCACCTGGTGCCACATCACTTTGTCGTATTGTACAGTCAGTCGCTCGGTCAGTGCCACGTCACTGCCACATATCATTTGTATTGCCACGTGTTGGAATTTTATTGGGCCATGTCATTGTCATAACTGCCACATGTCATGATGTCATTGGTGCCACATCACGTCTGTACAACCATGTTTCGTACCCTGAGCCTGCCACATGTCATCATATTTAAGATGTCACATGTCAAAATCTATACCGTGCCAACTAAGCTTGAAAATGCCAAAAATGAGTGACATGTGTCACCTCCTGGTGTTGACACGTGTCCCTGCTAAAATCATCATGACATTACTACCATGTCATGTTGACGTACTACTAACGTTAGCAGTACGGCCTATTGACTGTTGACTTTGAGTTGTTTTCCATGTTTGGGAAATCGATCAGAACATGATAACTTTCACATACGGTGTCCATTTTTGGGGAAAAAAAATATGGTCGGAATCGGCCAACTAGCCCAACACAATGGCACTGATTTCGAGAACTTTTATTTTTAGGCCTTCCTGGATCCATTTTGGATCATGCCTCCCCACTTAGACCTTTTGGTACTCAAAAAAGATATTAACCAGTCATCAAGTGCGGGATAGGCCTCCCCACTTGTCCTTTGTCTTTAAACTTTGTCCTATGCAAATGCGCTTCATAATCAATTGCCAAACAACCCTAACAATTCAAATCGTATTGTTAGCCACTTGAACTCATTCACATCTTACTAAATCCACTACCATCCATGTAGAAAACATAAGTAGCGATAACATCATAAATATGACTACAAATGAACTAATATGTTTGATGTGCTTGCATGACATTCTCTTATCTTGGAGCAAAGTATGATTGAATTCCCATCCTACAACCATCTCATGTCCATGCTAAAGATCAACTGCTTTAACTGGCACAATTATAGGTGTTTTGTTTGCATAAGCTTCCTTCCTTAATTGTTCCATTGTTTGAAGAGATTGATTTTCTTTTATGTGATGAGCATGTACAACATATTCATTGCCTTCTTTAGTTAAGTGATATTAATTATGTTCCCTGTAGAATATTGCTTTGCGGTCATATAAATAAGAGCTTCCTAAGACCATTCCACATGTTTCTAGCGGCACCACATCACATGTTACTTCATCCACATACTTAGATGTAATTGCAAATTTTATGATACATTGCTTTGATGTGGGCAATTTATGATCTTTGCTTATCCAATTTAGTTAATAGGGTTTGTGATGCATCTTAGTGTTCAATGCCAATTGCTTAACCACTTTCTTTGAAATTAAGTTAGATTCATATCCACTATCTATCAATGTATCAATCTTAGTATGTTTCATTATGACCCTTATATGAAACAATTTACTTCTAGAATCATATCATTCACCAATTTTACCTGACAAACCAACTATTGTGATCTTAGTATCATCAACAACTATTGTGTTGTTGTTGCAACTGTTTTCCTCCCTTTCCTTTCTTTGAACCACTTCGGTCTCTTCTCTGGGTGAAATTTCCAGCAATGGTCATCATCATGCCCTTCTTTCTTGCAATGCTTGCAAGATAGCTTCTCTTCCTTCACGGTCGTTAAACTTGCTTTCTTTCCATTCCCCTTTCTTTTGTCTTATTTCCTTGAAGATGATTCCCCTTAATCACCAACTCATGTTTTCCATGCTTCAATATACATTGCGTGGAAAGAAACATCATCAAGATTATTAGGTCCAAACATAAATACAGTGTTACGAATATGTGCAGGTAAACCACCCATATATTTCATAAGAGCTTCTTGTGTATGTAATGGAATATTTAACATTAATTCCATCTTAAGAAATTCATCTGTGTATTCTTACATTGTTTGTCCTTTACTTAGTTTAAGACTTTGCCATTCAATTAAATTTATTTCCTTATAACCCAAAGGTCAAAACTACTTTATAAGAGAAAAAACAAAATATTTCCATGATGGAAATACATTATTAACTTGCTCAGTACCATGTTGCAACTTACTCTGCCACCAGACGAGTGTTTTTCCTATAAGACGAAGCAATGCCAATTTGATTTTGGTTGCCTCATCATTGATTTGTTGCACATTGCAATAAACCTCCATCTATCTCACCCAATTATCAAGCCTCTCAACATTGACTTCCCCATCATACATGGTAAATTCGAATTTTACATCAAGCTTAAGTAATGGCATATCATGCTTATGTTTATGAGAATGTTTTCTTGCAGTAGAAGTTGAATTTGTACTTGAAGAAGAAGAAGATGGAGATGAAGGAGGTGAAGGAGGAGGTTTAGGAGGGTCCTCTCCTTCTTTACTTTTGTCTTGTTTTGATGATTTCCCTTGAAAAGGCCTCTTCCGTTCCAAGTAATCATCATATAATACCTTTACCATCTCAGACATGGCAAAGACAGTCTTTTGAAACTCTATCTCGTTATGAGACATTCCTTCTTCTAATGTCATCTTCTCACTTTGAGATGCCCTCTTTCTTGATCCAATCTTAGGATCTCCTTCTACAATCTCACCTTCACCACGAATTAGATTTTCCCTGGTAATCATTCAAATTCTAACAACCAACTTTCAACCAGCTCTGATACCACTTGGTCTGAAACTGATCTTTAAAAGACTTAGTTGAGTTTTAAGCATCTGTTAAATTACCATTCAAAAACTTAAATGAGGAAGGAGAGTGAATGAAAGAATGTTGCATCCATCATAAATAAGGAAGATCAGAAAGTAAACATAAGGAACAGCAAACCATAACAGCAAGATTGTTAACGGAGTTCGGCAAGGTTGCTTACATCTCCGAGCCTTTGTCTTAGTGGAGGAGGCTTTCTTATTAATCTTCAATGCTAAAAAATTACATCAGAAGTATCTCAAAAGGATTACAAATTAGTCTTGTTGTGTTCTTCTCGACCTCAAGAATCCAACACAACTGACGGCACTGAAAAAGGTTGAGCGTAGCTCCCGAAAATGGCCTCCAAAGTTCACTTCCTCAATGGCTTCCCTGCATAAAAACGGCTTGGGCTTTACAATTATTCATCATTTTGTTGCTTATGAACCTCTTCATGCTATGAAAAACCTCTGGGTTTTATAGATTTGGAGTTGGGGGTCATCTCCCAACTTCCCTCCAAGATTTGGCCTCAAAAAGGGCTCCAAATCCTCAATTTTGGGCAAAAATCAGGCTAAATCAGCATAAAAATCATATATTATAGTTTAAAACCCACTCCTGGAAAAAATTTGGCGTGCAGCCCCCTTTCTCTAGGCTCCTGGTCATATGGAACGCGCCATATGGACAAGCACCAAGTGTTGGCTCCCTAACCTCCGGTCTATCCCACTTTCCAAGTCGTATGGAATGCCATATGGCCTCGGACTAGCACCAAGTGTCATCCCACCCGCGCTCCACTTATGGTCATGGCGCCCTAGTCACAGGCTAGTTCCCCGCCAACCGGGGCTTATCCCCAAACCTCCACGAACATTCAACTTAAATGCAAATTTTTCCACATGTATCACAAGAACAATGTGTAGCTCGAGCGATTGGCATTTGTTTCAAAGTCTAGGGCTTTGGAGGAGGTCAAATATTCGATTCCTGCGAAGGGAAAAACAATTTTCTAAACCATCCCACATTGGCCATATTCGAGGTGCCACGTGGTACCCTATGATTGGGCCACGTGTCACCTTTGGATTAGCCATCGTACACATAGTCAATTGTCCAATGGACATCCACATCAACCTACCAACGCATATGCCCAGTCAACACCATATGATACGTGTCAAGCCCGAGGACTGCCACCTGGTGCAACATCACTCTGTCGTACTATATAGTCAGTCTCTCGGTCAGCGCCATGTAACTGCCACCTATCATCTGTATTGCCACGTCTCAAACTGTCATTGCGCCACGTAATTTTCGTACCTTCCACATGTCATGATGTCTTTAGTGCCATGTCATGTTCATACAACCACGTGTCGTACCCTTAGCCTACCACGTGTCATCATTCATACGGTGCCACATGTCAAAATTTGTACCATGCCAACTCATCCTGAAAATGCCAAAAATGAGTGACACATGTCACCTCCTGGTGCTGACACAAGTCCCTGCTAACATCATCATGACATCACTACCACGTCATGCCGACGTACTGCTAATGTCAGCAGTACGGCCTGTTGACTGTTGAATTTGAGTTTTTTTCCATGTTTGGGAAATCGATCAAAACGTGATAACTTTCGCATATGGTGTCCATTTTCGGAAAAATATATATGGTTGGAATCGGCATGACGAACCCAACACAATGGCACTGGTTTCATCTGATTATGAGAACTTTTTTTTTATGCCTTCCTGGATCCATTTTGGATCATGCCTCCCCACTAAGACCTTTTGGTCCTCCAAAAGGATATTAACCAGTCATCAAGTGTGGGATAGGCCTCCCCACTTGTCCTTTGTCTTTAAACTATGTCCTGTGCACCTATCACATCATAATCAATTGAAAAACAACCATGACAATTGAAATCATATTGTTAGCCACTTGAACTCGTTCACATCTTACTGAATCCACTACCATCCATGCAGAAAACATAAGCATCGATAACATCATAAATATGACTGCAAATGAACTAATATGTTTGATGTACTTGCACTACATTAACTTATCTTGAAGCAAAGTATGATTGAATTCCCATCCTAAAACCATCTCATGTCCATTCTAAAGATCAACTGCTTTAATTCGCACAATTATAGGTGTGTTGCTTGCATAAGCTTCCTTCCTTAATTGTTCCATTGTTTGAAGAGATTGATTTGTTTTTATGTGATGAGCATGTACAACATATTCATTGCCTTCTTTAGTTAAGTGATATTGATTATTTTCCCTGTAGAAGATTGTTTTGTGATCATATAAATAAGGGCTTCCTAAGACCATTCCACATGTTTCTAGTGGCACCACATCACATGTTACTCCATCCACATACTTAGATGTAATTGAAAATTTTATGATACATTGCTTTGTTATGGGCAATTTATGATCTTTGCTTATCCAATTTAGTTAATAGGGTTTGTGATGCATCTTAGTGTTTAATCCCAATTGCTTAACCACTTCCTTTGAAATTAAGTTAGATTCAAATCCACTATATATCAATGTATCAATCTTAGTTTGTTTCATTATGACCCTTATATGAAACAATTTACTTCTAGAATCATATCCATCACCAATTTTACCTGACAAAACAACTATTGTGATCTTAGTCTCATCACCTGAATCATACCCCAAGTATGTTGGTCGTGTTGTTGTTGCAACTATTTGCCTCCCTTTCCTTTCTTTGAACCACTTCGGTCTCTTCTCTGGGTGCAATTTCCAACAATGGTCATCATCATGCCCTTATTTCTTGCAATGTTTGCAAGATATCTTCTCTTCCTTCGGGTCATTGAACTTGCTTTCTTTCCATTCCCATTTCTTTTGTCTTCTTTCCTTGAAGACAATTCCCCTGATACGCCAACTCATGTTTTCCCTGCTTCAATATACGTTGCTTGGAAAGAAACCTCATCAAGATTAGTAGGTCAAAACATAAATACAGTGTTACGAATGTGCGGGTAAACCACCAATATACTTCATAAGAGTTTCTTGTGTATGTAATGGAATATTTAACATTAATTACATCTTAAGAAATTCATCTGTGTATTCTTGCACCATTTGTCCTTTTCTTAGTTTAAGACTTTTCCATTCAATTAAATCCTTTTCCTTATAACCCAAAGGTTAAAACTGCTTTCTAAGAGCAAAAACAAAATCTTTCCATGATGGAAATACATTACTAACTTGCTCAATACTATGTTGCAACTTACTCTGCCACCAGATGAGTGTTTTGCCTCTAAGACGAAGCAATGCCAATTTGATTTGGGTTGCCTCATCATTGATTTGTTTCACACTGCAATAAACTTTCATTTGTATGACCCAATTATCAAACCTATCAACATTGACTTCCCCATCATACATGGGAAAATAGAATTTTACATCAAGCTTATGTAATGGCATATCATGCTTATGTTTATGAGAATGTTTTCTTGCAGTAGAAGATGAATTTGTACTTGAAGAAGAAGAATATGGAGATGAAGGAGGTGAAGGACGAGGTTTAGGAGGGTCCTCTCCTTCTTTACTTTTGTCTTGTTTTGACGATTACCCTTGAAAATGCCTCTTCTGTTCCAAGTAATCATCATATAATACCTTTACCATCTTAGGCATGGTGAAGAAAGTCTTTTGAAACTCTATCTCGTTCTAAGACATTCCTTCTTCTAATGCCATATTCTCACTTTGAGATGCCCTCTTTCTCAATCCAATCTCAGGATCTCCTTCTACAATCTCACCTTCACCATGACTTAGCTTTTCCCTGGTAATCATGCAAATTCAAACAACCAACTGAAAACGAGCTATGATACCACTTGATCCGTAAATTATCTTTAAAAGTCTTGGTTGAGTTTTAAGTATGTGTTAAATTACCATTCAAAAACTTAAATGAGGAAGAAGATTGAATGAAAGAATGTTGCATCCATCATAAATAAGGCAAATCATAAAGTAAACATAAGTAACAACAAACCATAACAGCAAGATTGTTAACGGAGTTCGGCAAGGTTGCCTACGTCTTCAGGGCTTTGTCTTAGTGGAGAAGGCTTTCTTATTAATCTTCAATGCTGAAAAATTACATCAGAAGTATCTCAAAAGGATTACAAACTAATCTTGTTGTGTTCTACTCGACCTCAACAATCCAACACAACTGATGGCACTGAAAATTGTTGAGCGTAGCTCCCGAAAATGGCCTCCAAAGTTCACTTCCTCAATCGCTTCCATGCATAAAAATGGCTTAGGTTTTACAATTCCTCATCATTTTGTTGGTTCTAAACCTCTTCATGCTGTCAAAAACCACTGGTTTTTATAGATTTGGATTTTGGGGGTCATCTCCCAACTCCTCCCCAAGATCTGGCCTCAAAAAGGGTTCCAGATCCTCAATTTTGGGAAAAAATCAGGCTAAATCAGCATAAAAATCATATATTATAGTTTAAAACCCACTACTGGAAAAAAATTAGCACGCAACCCCCTTTCTCTGGGCTCCTGGTCATATGGAGCGCGCCATATGGACAAGTGCCAAGTGTTGGCTCCCTAACCTCCAGTCTATCCCTCTTTCCAAATCATATGGAATGTTATATGGCCTCAAACTTGCACCAAGTGTCATCCCATCTACGCTTTGCTCCTGGTCATAGCGCCCTGGTCGCGAGCTAGCCCCCTATCAACCAGGTCTTATCCCCAAACCTCCGCCAACATTCAACTTAAATGAAAATTATTCCAAATGTATAACAAGAACCATGTGTATCTTGGGTGGTTGGCATTTGTTCTGAAGTTTTGGGCTATGGAGGAGGTCGAGTGTTTGATTCTTGCTGAGGGAAAAACAAAGTTTTGAACCGACCCACATTGGCCATATCCGAGGTTCCACATGGCACCCTATGATTGGGCCACGTGTCACCTCTAGATTGGCCACCATACACATGATTAGCTACCCAATGAACCGCCACATCAATCTACCAACGCATTTTCCCAGTCCACACCGTACGACATGTGTCAAGCATGGGGGCTGCCACATGGTGCCACATCACTCTGTCGTACTGTACAGTCAGTCGCTCGGTCAGTGCCACTTCACTGCCACCTGTCATTTGTCCTGCCATGTGTCAGATTGTCATTGGGCCATGTCATTCTCATACCTGCCAGATGTCATGATTTCGTTGGTGCCATGTCATGTTCATACAACCACGTGTCATACCCTAAGCCTACCACGTGTCAACATCCGTACAGTGCCACATGTCAAAATCTGTATTGTGCCAACTCTGCCTGAAAACGCCAAAAATGAGTGACACATGTTACCTCCTGGTGTTGACACGTGTCCCTACTAACATCATAATGAAATTACTGCCACATCATGTTGACGTACTACTAATGTCAGCCGTACAGCCTATTGACTGTTGACTTTGAGTTTTTTTCCATGTTTGGGAAATCAATCAGAATGTGATAACTTTCGCATACGGTGTCCATTTTCGGAAAAAATATATATGGTCAGAATCGCCGTGACGATCCCAACACAATTGCATTGGTTTCGTCTAATTTCGAGAACTTTTATTTGTAGGCCTTCCTGGATCCATTTTGGATCATGCCTCCCCACTAAGACCGTTTGGTCCTCCAAAAGGATATTAACCAATCATCAAGTGTGGGATAGGCCTCCCCACTTTTCCTTTGTCTTTAAACTTTGTCTTGTGCACTTTTCGCATCATAATCAATTGCAAAACAACCATGACAATTGAAATCATATTGTTAACCACTTGAACTCGTTCACCTCTTACTGAATCCACTACCATCCATGTCGAAAACATAAGTAGCAATAACATCATAAATATGACTGCAAATGAACTAATATGTTTGATGTGTTTGCACGACATTAACTTATCTTGAAGCAAAGTATGATTGAATTCTCATCCTACAACCATCTCATTTCCATGCTTAAGATCAACTACTTTAACTCGCACAATTATAGGTGTGTTTCTTGCATAAGCTTCCTTCCTTAATTATTCCATTGTTTGAAGAGATTGATTTACTTTTATGTGACGAGCATGTACAACATATTCATTGTCTTCTTTAGTTAAGTGATATTGATTATGTTCCCTGTAGAAGATTGCTTTGCGATCATATAAATAAGGGCTTCCTAAGACCATTCCACATGTTTCTAGCAGCACCACATCACATGTTACTTCATCCACATACTTAGATGTAATTGCAAATTTTATGATACATTGCTTTGTTATGGGAAATTTATGAGCTTTGCTTATCCAATTTAGTTAATAGGGTTTGTTATGCATCTTAGTGTTTAATCCCAATTTCTTAACCACTTCCTCTGAAATTAAGTTAGATTCAGATCCACTATCTATCAATGTATCAATCTCAGTATATTTCATTATGACCCTTATATGAAACAATTTACTTCTAGAATCATATCCATCACCAATTTTACTTGACAAACCAACTATTGTGATATTAGTCTCGTCACATGAATCATACCCCAAGTTTGTTGGTCGTGTTGTTGTTGCAACTGTTTGCCTCCCTTTCCTTTCTTTGAACCACTTTGGTCTCTTCTCTGGGTGCAATTTCCAGCAATGGTCATCATCATGCCCTTCTTTCTTGCAATGCTTGCAAGATAGATTATCTTCCTTCACGGTCGTTGAACTTGCTTTCTTTCCATTCCCCTTTCTTTTGTCTTCTTTCCTTGAAGACAATTCTGATGATACACCAACTCATGTTTTCCCTGCTTCAATATACGTTGCTTGGAATAAAACCTCATCAAGATTAGTAAGTCCAAACATAAATATAGTGTTACTAATATGTGCAGGTAAACCACCTATATACTTCATAAGAGATTCTTGTGTATGTAATGGAATATTTAACATTAATTCCATCTTAAGAAATTCATCTGTGTATTCTTGCATCGTTTGTCCTTTTCTTAGTTTAAGACTTTGTCATTCAAATAAAGCCTTTCCCTTATAACCCAAAGGTTAAAACTTCTTTCTAAGTAAAAAAACAAAATATTTCCATCATGGAAATACATTACTAACTTGCTTATTACCATGTTGCAACTTACTCTGCCACCAGATGAGTGTTTTGCCCGTAAGATGAAGCGATGCCAATTTGATTTTGGTTGCGTCATCGTTGATTTGTTGCACACTGCAATAAACTTCCATCTGTCTGAACCAATTATCAAGCCTCTCAGCATTGACTTCCCCATCATACATGGGAAATTTGAATTTTACATCAAGCTTAAGTAATGGCATATCATGCTTATGTTTATGAGAATGTTTTCTTGCAGTAGAATTTGAATTTGTACTTGAAGAAGAAGAATATGGAGATGAAGGAGGTGAAGGAGGAGGTCTAGGAGGGTCCTCTCCTTCTTCACTTTTGTCTTGTTTTGACGATTTCCCTTGAAAAGGCCTCTTATGTTCCAAGTAATCATCATATAATACCTTTACCATCTTAGACATGGCGAAGAAATTCTTTTGAAACTCTATCTCGTTCTGAGACATTCCTTCTTCTAATGTCATCTTCTCACTTTGAGATGCCCTCTTTCTCGATATAATCTCAGGATCTCCTTCTACAAGCTCATATTCACCACGACTTGTATTTTCCCTGGTAATCATGCAAATTCAAACAATCAACTGTCAACCAACTCTGATACCACTTGATCTGAAAATGATCTTTAAAATACTTGGTTGAGTTTTAAGCATGTGTTAAATTACCATTCAAAAAATTAAATGAGGAAGGAGACTGAATGAAAGAATGTTGCATCCATCATAAATAAGGTAGATCAAAAAGTAAACATAAGGAACATCAAACCATAGCAACAATATTTTTAATGGAGTTCGGTAAGGTTTCCTACGTCTTCGGGCCTTTGTCTTAGTGGAGGAGGCTTTCTTATTAATATCCAATGCTACAAAATTATATCAGAAGTCTCTCAAAAGGATTACAAACTAGTCTTGTTGTGTTCTTCTCGACCTCAAGAATCCAACACAACTAACGACACTGAAAAAGGTTGAGCGTAGCTCCCGAAAATGGCCTCCAAAGTTCGCTTCCTCAATGGCTTATCTGCATAAAAATGGTTTAGGCTTTACAATTCCTCATCATTTTGTTGCTTCTGAACCTTTGTTTGTTGTCAAAATCCTCTAGTTTTTATAGACTTTGAGTTCGGGGTCATCTCCCAACTTCCCTCCAAGATCTGGCCTCAAAAAGGGCTCTAGATCCTCAATTTTGGGCAAACATCAGGCTAAATCAACACAAAAATCATATATTATAGTTTAAAACCCACTCCTAGAAAAAATTTGGTGCGCAGCCCCCTTTCTCTGGGCTCCTAGTCATATGAAGCATGCCATATGGACAAGCGCCGAGTGTTGGCTCCCTAACCTCCAGTCTATCCCTCTTTCCAAGTCATATGGAATGCCATATGGCCTCAAACTAGCACCAAGTGTCATCCCATCCGAGCTCTACTCCTGGTCATAGTGCCCTGGTCGCGGGCTAGCCCCCCTCCAACCAGGGATTATCCCCAAAACTCCACCAACGTTCAACTTAAATGCAAATTATGCCACATGTATAACAAGAACCATGTGTAGCTCGGGTGGTTGGCATTTGTTTCGAAGTCCTAGGCTATGGAGGAGGTCAAGTGTTGGATTCCTTCGGAGAACAAAACAAATTTTTGAACTGGCCCACATTGGCCATATCCAGGGTGTCATGTGGCACCCTATGATTGGGCCATGCGTCACCTCTAGATTGTCCACCGTACACACAATCAGATACCTAATGGATCACCACGTCAACCTACCAATGCATCTTCCCATTCAACGTCGTACGACACGTGTCAAGCCCAGGGACTGCCACCTAGTGCCACGTCACTCTGTCATACTGTAAAGTCATTCGCTCAGTCAGCACCACGTCATTACCACATGTCATCTATATTGCCATGTGGCGGACTGTCATTGGGCCATATCACTACAGTACCTACCACGTGTCATGTTGTCGCTAGTGCCAAATCACATATGTACAAGCATGTGTCATACCCTAAGCCTGCCACATGTCAACATCCGTACAATGCCACGTGTCAAAGTCTGTACCATGCCAACTCAGCCTAAAAATGCTAAAAATGAGTGACATGTGTCCCTGATGACATCATCATGCTGACATCACTAACTCATCATGTTGACGTACTACTGACGTCAACATTACGTCCTGTTGACTATTAACTTTGACTTTTTTTTGCATGTTTGGGAAATCGATCAGAACGCGATAACTTTCGCATACGATGTCCATTTTCGGAAAAAAAAAAATCATGGTCAGAATCGCGCGTTGAGCCCGACGCAATGGCGATGGTTTCGTCTGATTCCAAGAAATTTTATTTTTAGGCCTTCCTGGATCCATTTTGAATCATCAATGGTGCGCATTTTACAGACAAAGAGCACTAGCGCATGTTATCAGATAAAAAGCACCGCTTAATTTAAAATGTAAGTAATATTGTTTTTTATATGGAAACCATCATGTTTCAAATTTGTTTATGGGTTGACGATCGATGATGCATAATTAACAATACTTATTCACCGGTGTGTTTATTATTTTATAAAGCATCGTGTGAATATAACAGTTTGTAAAATGTTTTCATTTTTGCAAGTGCACTTCTATCATATACCGGTGTGTATACATATGTGTAACGCGCCGATGCATATAAATGAGTGTAATGCATCGATGTGTAGTTATTTACTATACACACCAATATATTTTGTTGTAAAAATGTAATTTTTATATATGATGATCCCTTGCTTTTATTTCTTTGGGGAGATTATGAACATTCCAAGGGACAAATGAGTGGAAAACCAATACATGCCCATAGGGATGTCCAAAAAAGTGTTCAAGGATATGGTAAAAGAAGTGAACATAATTGCATCACAGGAGGAGTCATCCCAATAATAATGTGCATTAGAGGTATGTAATCACTGATTTATTCTTTTATGTACATCGAATTTAATTATCGCATGAAATACTAATTTTAATTGTTTTGTTGCAGAAAAGAAAAAATAAATGGAACCCATTCAGCACATAAGACGGGACAACGAGGAAGAAAATGGTTGATCGCAAAGTTTGTGAGTACTTACATTTTCAGCCTTCCTTAATATTTCATATTTGTTGTGATCTTCATATTTAAATAATTAATTTATATGCGTCCATGGATGTCTTCTAATAGGTGCTAACATACAAAGAAGATCCAATTGAAGAATTGGTCAACATTGTGTTAAGTATGGGTTGTGAGTATATGTTCAAGCATCAAGATTTAATTGAACAACTTGTAAGTAGCTATGTTGTTTAACTTCCCTCATTTTATAATTAATGAAACAACAAGAAACCTTTATATTAATTATATCGAGATTCTATTGTACTTTGTCATGGCATTTTAAACATGCAAGAAACAAAGTATGGAGTGTAGCCAACATAATAGATTTTGAGAGACGACATCCAACACGGATTTGAAATAATGTGTATTGTTTATGAAACACTCATTGTTGTGGTATGCTTTTTATTTATGCAATCATGTATATTCTACTATATATATATATGTAAATTTGTTTATTACACTTTATTTATATGTGTGTAGATGGAATGTGAAGAGGATGAACATAAAAAACAAGCCAATCAATAAAACATTAGGTTAAATAACCAAAGTACAATATCGCCTACAAGTAATGAAGAAAAGAGGCATGCACGCAGATTGATTGATGACAGCAATTCAAGTGATGAATGACAATCAATTTAATTAAATGTTACTGCAAGTTGTATGTTTTGGAATATTTGTCGGTGAAAAACGAGGATTTTGTTTAATGTACTCAACGTATTTCCCAATTGCATCAGGACATGTTACCAATAAGTATAACAATTACATACTGGTTGTATCTTGATTATTGTGGACATTTACATTGTACCATTTAGTATGACCATGGGTCTCTTGTTTATATATAACAAAATGGGTTTCTTATTTTATTGCATTGTCGAATGTTGTAAAATGTTTCATTGTTAATTAATTAATATGTGGATGATTTACATTGTTGCAAGTAACAGAGGTGTAATCTTTTGGATAACACATTAATGCAATCATTATATCAAAATGAAATACAAAAATATAAAAAAAACAATAATATTATAAAAAATATTTGATTTTGAGATTATTAAATGAAAAATTGTAAAAAAAATACAATTAATTAAAATATATATATATATATATATATATATATATATATATATATATATATATATATATATATATATATATATATATATATATATATATATATATATATATATATATATATATATATATATTGATGCATTGTATTCTTATGAACCCACTAAACGGTGCATGTCGTGATATAGAAATTGGTGTTTGTTAAGGGTTTATATGCATTGGTGCCTATTAATTATATTTAAGCTTCAGTGCCAAATATTGAGAAAAAAATCATTCCTTAAATGATATAATGTGCGATTATATTTATCGCTTCAACATTTTATGGTGTGCGTGTTTATAATACCCATCAGTGCTCTAAATATAATATACACACTAGTGTTTTGAATAGAATATATGCACTAGAGAATGTAAAAGCACCGGTGTGTTAACTGACTTAGAAAGCATCGGTGTTGCATATGCAAACAATGCGAAACTGGTGCCTAGCAATTATAAGAGCATCGGTGTTGCATACAACAAAAAGGTGAATCTCGTGCACATTATATATAAAAGAGCCAATGCCTTTTAATTTATCTATATGCGTCAGTGTTTTTGTATTAAGGGTGCACCGATGCACTTTAACAATACAAGAAATGAAAAATAAAACCTCCATTATAACCTCCACCTGCCCAAAAAAAATTAGTTATATAAAACATCCATTAAAACCTCTACTTCAAATAGCGGAGGTTGTAGTGGAGGTTTTTTTGAAATTTTTTCCAAATCTTGTAACACTAAAAACCTATGCAAAAACCTCTTCTAGAAGGTGTTCTCCTTGTAGTGTTTGAAGGTTGTCTTCCATACATCAATATGTTCTATCATAACTTGGTGGTAGCCTAACATCATATCAATCTTACTATAGAACTTGGCACCCTTAAGTTGATCAAGGAGATCGTCGATTTGGGGGTTTAGGTATTATTTCTTGACAATGATTTTGTTCAAGGCTCTTTAATAAATATAGAGTCACCATGTTCCATCCTTCTTCTGCACCAACACAATTTGGCTCCTACAAGATGAGGATGTCAATCAAATATGGCCCTTTCAGATGAGCTCGTGAATTTGATTCTTTATTTCCTCATTATCCATAAGGGAGTAACTATATATTAGACCATTGCATAAGGGAGCACCAGGTATCAAGTCAATGGGATGTTTGACCTGAAAGTGCAGAGGCACCCTTTTAGGTAAGGTGAAGATGTCTCTTTGTTCCTCTATAACCTTGTCCACATGATTCTATTGTGTAGAGACATGGAGGCTTCACCTTATTGACCAATATCTTGTCATGTTCATTCATAAAGGGGGTTTTTAATTTGTGAAAAATAAATTCAATATATTGTAGGTGTTGGGGAGATGTGAGGTACAGGGGGGTTTATAGGTATCTAGGGGTATAAAAAGGGTATTTAGTAAAAATAGGGGTCTTTTTTATTGGAAAATTGTATTGGGAGGGGGATTCAAAAAAAGGATTTTGAGAGGTATTTATTAATATCTATTGAAATTAGAGGTATTATTAAATAACCCATGAATCCACGTATTATTTCGTAGGTTCACGAAGTGAAGACCCTATGTATAGATAGACCATGTGCTAAAGTTATGGTGGTTGTGATGACCTTTCATTCACCTTTTAACCAGACCATGAAGAGGACAAACTGTGTCATCTGAGAGATTACCTTTTTTCATTGTTTTGTCGAGACCAATGAAAATGCAGTGGTCAAAACCACCTTTGGTACCCTGTAGTGTTGACCTCCCAAAGTAATAATGACACTATGGGGTTGGGACTCATAAACAACATGATGTTTCTGCATATAGGGTTTTCCTAAAACAATGTCACAAACTTCAAGTGGGGCTACATCACACAATACCTCATGTTTTAAGGGCTTGATTATGTAGGACAAGCGACACTATTGGTTAATAAGAAGGTCTCATCCCTGACTCAACCAACCAATGGTGTATGGTTGGGAGTGTGGAATTATTCGTTTCTTCAATATCTTGATAACCTCAGCTAATATTAGGTTCTTCTAGCTCTCTTTGTTAATAATGAAATGTAGAGGGGTCCCCTTCACCCACATATGTGAATGGAAGAGATGCTCCCCCTCCTTAATCTCCTCTGACTCTTCTAGTTGGATAATTTTTTTTGTGATGGTAGAACTGGGTTATGCATCATTGATTCTCTTTCCCTTATCCTATTCCAAATCAGAGTTCAAGTCAACATCTGACTCTTTTTCTTTAAGCTTGGCCAACAATGATTGTTTTGAGTAGCATTCATGAATGTTGTGCCAGGGGATTTTGTGGAACTTGCGCCACTTTCCATCGTCCTTCTTCGACTTCCCATTACCCTTCTTTACTAGTGGCTTGGATTTATTGTGTTAGGTTGGTTCTCCTTGATCTATCCCTTGTTTTATGAGTTAGGGAAACCTTTACCATGCTTCTATTATGGCAAATTTGCAGACTTGAACTCTCACTTATTTTTCTGCTTGAATTTCTACTTGATTTTGATAGCATATTGATGAGTCAATCCCAATAAAGATATGTCCAAGAAATCCATATCTATTTGGATGTACCTATGTAGGCCACTATGGTATTTTAGAACTAGGTATTTCTTAGAGTCTCTAATACCCAACTTTGAAGGAAAAATATGGAAGATATTGGTGTACTCCGGCACAAAATGGTCTCTTTCCTATTGCAAAGTTGTCCATCTCGTCTACTAGTCATTGTAGTTTCCAACATGGTATAAATCCTCCTTGAGAGAATACACAAAGGCCACCCAATTAGGTTATGTCCTGAATGGCATAGACTCGTTTATTTTTTTTCCTCTCCCATTAACCTTCCCACCAATCTCTGACATGGAAAAGGGCTTTAAGGAGAGTGAAGGTGATCTTTTTTATGGAAAAAACTTTTTCGACAAAGCAATAAACCTATAACATATTTAACCATTTTTCCAAATCATATACATATATCTATATTTCAAATTAAGTGATATCAAAGTTAACTTGCACATTGAAGGGTGTCGCTTCTCCGAAATGGCTATTTGGTGAAGGTGCCTCGATCATTGTCATCATTTGTTGAAGGATCTGGGTGAAGAAGTCCATCATCTTGTTCCTCTTTTGCATGAAGGACTACTCAAGAAACATATTTAAAGGATCTCCTACTCCATCATCTCTCTTTCCCCCCACTAGGGTAGGTCGCTTTGGATGGTGAGAACAGTTGTCTCATATTGAAACTAGCTTGAGACCCAAATCTCTATACCCTAACCTCGTCGATGACATGCACTGAGAAACAAAAAGAAACAGATTACTCTAATACCACTAATAAAAATTGTAGAAGGAACAAAATGAAATGAACATGGAAATATAGCAGAGAGCACAGTAATACAATTAAACCCCTATTATTAATGGATAAAATAGCACAATATTGTATAACACAAACTGGCTAGAATGGTGGTAGCTTCTCTATGAAGAGAGAGAGATGTCAATTATGCTCATTCACAAAAGCTAATACAAGAGGTTGAAATAAAGACCTTTTAACATAAAGCAAAAACCCTAAAGTTCCAAAACCCTAACCCTAGGAGGTGAAGACCCAAAAGTTGTTTTTGGGCCCTGAGGTGGTTAATTGCTACATCAACTTCTCGGGGGCGCAACTTCTGCATAGAATATCCATTTGGGGTGCATAGTAGCTCATTAGAAACCTCTAAATAAGGACTACCTTTTGTGTCAAGGCCTAGGAGTTTCAAATCCATAACCATTTCTTTGAATTTCCCAAAAATTTAGGACTCAAAAAAATCATAACAAAACTGCCAAGATGGAGAACTATGTTGAGTTAGTGGAAGAGTTGGGTGGCCACTGATACCCACCTAGATCAAACATAAAATTAAATTTATGAACATTGCATCAATCATGGAATAGTTGAAAAATTAATAGTGGAATAAATAAAACACATACACAAGAATTTCTCCTTCGAATTAACTTTTTCACTCCTTTGATCAAAGCTTACAAGGTGACCTATATATCCCGCTTTGAACCAATAGTTGCAGAGTCAATTAAATCATCTCAAACAATAGTGTATGACCGAATTTGAGGGTGTATGACCATATATGATTGCGTTTGGCCTATGCATGAAGAAAGGACTGCTACAACAATGGTACGACCTATATGGCCTATTGTACTTTCTAGTCACTTCAACAATTTGCTCCTCTTCTTGTCCTTGAATGCACTCTACCCTCTTCTATCTCTCTTGCTATAGTGTCATGTGTGTTTAAAATCTCTTATATTATCTTATTTATTCTTTGATAGAAGATAATTAATCTCCTTAATCCTAGCTACCACCTACCTCAATCATGAGACATACGACTAGGATCAAATCCTATTCTAAGTCATTTATGTTGTAGAATTTCTAGGACATTTCATTTACATTCCTAAGACTAATTGATTTAAAACATAAGAATTTCAATTTTTGTTTTATTTTTCAAGTGAAATCACAAGATAGAATCATTTCCCACTTTTCCTAAGTGGTAACTAATAAAATTTCTTGAACCACTTCCTACACATTCACACTCAACATGTGAAAGAAGTTCTTTCTCGAGCTACATTTCTCAACATTCCCTCTTAGCAAGGAAGGAATTTTGCACCAATCCAAGCCTATCTTTGAATGCTTCAAACTTCACTTTTGCTAAGGTCTTGGTTAGAATATCATCTTTTTTGGTCCTTTATTAATATTGTCTCTTGTGAAATTATATCTAATCTACATGTGTTTGGGCCTATCATGAAACAATGGATTATCATAGAGTTTGATACAAATCTGATTACCACAATAAATGACTATTGGGTCCACCTCTTGATCAAATAATACTGCAAGTAACTTGGAATCTAGATGGCCTCACAACTAGCAATACTAGTTTCCATGTATTTCGCCTATGTTGAGCTAAGTGTCGTGGAAGCCTACTTCTTGATGAACCCAAGCTAAATTAGAACCCTAAGGTGTTTTTCCTATCTATTGCACTACCTAACCAAACTAAGTCTAAATACCCCCCAAATTTACTTCACCATCTCCAAGATATCTCAGACCATCCTCCATTATGCCCCTTAAAAATATGAGCACATGTTTTGTTGCTACCCAATGTTATTGCCTCGAATCCACCTTGAAATGACTCAAGGTGTTCAAAACAAAACACATATATCGCATAGTGTTGACCAAATACACCAAGGAACCTATCAACTATCTATCCAATGTGGGATCCACTAACTATGAATCTAAATCTATAATTTTCTTCAAATTAATGATCATAGGTGTGGCCATAGGTTTATAGTTCTCCATCTGAAACCTCTTTAGGAATTCAACTGCATACTTACCCTACCCAAGGAAAATATCCCCTAGTTTTTTCCAAACCTCCAAACCCAAGAAGTAATGCATCATGGTGATCCTTTATCTCGAATCCAACTACCATGTTTGCTTTACACCCTACAATGATATTGTATGCACCTGTCAGAAACAATTCATATACATATAGCACTGAAATGAGAAGATCAATATCAATGTATATAAGTTAGGATATGCTTCACTTTTTGTAAATCCCATACTCTACATATATCCAGATATCCTGGAATATCATCCCTCAATGTTTGAGTGAACCATCAAGGTCTCCTTATCGAATTAGAAGGGGCTATTATCTCCTTTTCTTCACCTGAAGGCTATTGTACTAATCTGCAATTCATTGGTTTTCCTATCTCAACCTTTGAAGCTTATTTATCCTCATCCTTTTTCATTGGAATAGGCTCATGGGACTTCTTGGATGCAAAGTCTTCCTCGAAATTTACATCCCTACTCACTACTATATTCCTTGGCACTTGATACAGACCTTGTGGGCCTTTGAAATAACATTGTAACCTACAAATAAACCCTTCCTACTTGAGCGATCCAACTTGATCCTCTTTTCTACTAGTACATGGATATAAGCTAGAAAACCAAAGATGTGGAAATAACTCACCTCTAGCTTCACACCAATGAATGCATCCTTTGGTGTCTTGTCCTCCAAAATCTTGTGAGGACACCGT
Source organism: Picea engelmannii (assembly GCA_009831015.1). Classification (NCBI taxonomy): domain Eukaryota; kingdom Viridiplantae; phylum Streptophyta; class Pinopsida; order Pinales; family Pinaceae; genus Picea; species Picea engelmannii. The sequence goes on from ML803733.1 coordinate 116,307, forward strand.
TTTTGGATGTAGACTAATGTGTTGCATGCTTCTAACCAACAAAACATCAACAAATCCTAGTCATGGATTATGGTCTTAGAAATTGTAGATTTTAACCTTGTACAATATTTACTGCAAGCATATTTTCAGTAAAAGAACAGAAAAGATACAATGTAAAATAAAAACATTACACAAAGATTTTTCCCCTAGAAACCCAAACCAAGAAAAACAACATATTTTATATGCATTCATAGTGATACATTGTTTACAATACAATATACATATAGGACCCAGTGGCATCCAAAACCCTAACCCAATGACCTCGATTAGTCAACAACCCTAGTTCCTTAATTGGAAATAGAAAACCATCGGCAAAAAACCATGTGTCGAAAAACCGCCCAACAGTGGACAAGAAACTCAAGGCAACACGAAAAATGAGGAAAAAAATGCAACACGTTTCCCGAGGCAAAAATATAACACATACCCAACATTCTCCCACTTGTTGTTGTCTTTGCATCCAGGGGGTTACAGGTTTACATAGTCAACAATCCAGGGCAGCAATGCCCATGGATCCTCTACACCAAGAGAACTTCTCGGTGCTCACAAATTTTGTTAATGAATCTGCAACATTCTTCAAAGTGTCCACCTTCATCAACAACACGTTATTTTCTTCAACCATGTCTCTTACAAATTGATATTGAATATCAATATGATTTGTCTTTGAATGATAAGTTGGGTTCTTCGCCAAAAAAATTTCACTCTGACTGTCACAATCTATCCTTACAGCTCTATTTACCAACCCAATACTTGAACACAATATTTGTAACCATATTGTTTCCTTACTTGCATGAGTGGTTGCCATGCATTCAACTTTTGTAGTTGAAAGTGCCACTACAGTCTCTCTTTTGCTCATCCAACTTATTGCTCCTCCAAACAAGTTAAACACATACCCACTTGTAGATCTCCTACCATCCAAATCTCCGGCCCAGTCTGCATCCACAAAGCCATGTATATCCAACACTCTTTCCAATATTGGTCTTCCTTGGTAGCACAATCCATAGCTAGCAGTGCCACGCAAATACCTAAAAACCCTTTTAACTATTGTCCAATGCTCCTTCCCTAGTTTTGACATATACCTACTCAAAACTCCCATTGCATGTGCAATGTCCGGTCTAGTATAGACCATTGCATACATCAAACTACCAACTGCACTCGCATATGGAACACAAGACATGTCCTCCTCCTCTTCATGTGTCTTGGGACATTGATCTGCAGATAACTTTACACCAACAAGAATAAGAACCTTAACCAATTTACATTCCTGCATATTAAACCTATGCAATATTATCTCAACATATTTTCTCTGATTTAACCAGAGTTTCATCTTTTTCCGATCTCTTTTAATTTCCATGCCCAAAATGAAATTTGAAGCACCAAGATCCTTCATGTCAAATTTAGAGGACAAATGAGTTTTCACATCCTAGATAATCTCCTTGTTGTTTCCTATCAACAACATGTCATCCACATACAAGTCCAAATAAATCAAATGATCACCAATTAATTTAAAATACAAACAATGATCCTCTTTGCTTCTTGTGAAACCAAGTCCCAACATATAAGTATCAAATTTTTTATACCACATCCTTCGTGATTGTTTTAAACCATATAGGGACTTTTTCGGCTTGCATACCAGCTCCTTCTTTCCCTTCACAACAAATCCTTATGGCTGCTTCATATAGATTTCTTCTTCCAGATCCCCATGTAGGAATGTTGTCTTCACATCCATCTATTCTACATCAAAATCAAATGCAGCAACAATAGATAACAGAAATATTATAGACGTTAACTTGGAAACAGGAGAAAATATCTCACGAAGATCAATTCCCTCAACCTGGGAATAACCCTTGGCTACAACCGAGCTTTGTATTTCTCCACTTTTCCTTCTGCATTTAGCTTCTTTTTAAATACCCATTTGTTGCCAATAGGGTTTCTTCTAGTCGGCAACTCCACTAGATCCCAAGCCTCATTCTTATCCAAGGCTGTCATTTCTTCGTCCTTGGCATTTTTCCAGAGATTTCCATCCTCTTAATCCACTGCCTCCCTAATAGTTCTAGGATCATCATCAATAATAGAGAAAGCAAAATTTGAACGGAAATCAAATGGAGAATACATTTATGGTAGCCTTCTTTCTCGAACTGATCTCCTCAATACTGGAGTATGAGGATCTTCTTCTTCTTATTTGTGTTCTTTTGTAGAGTCTGATTCATCATCCTTTAAATCAAACTCTATTTTCTTTGGTTCTTCCTTACTTGGTAGGACTTCTTGTTTAACAACATCCTTCATTTCTCTAAATACCACATCTTGGCTATACACTAAATTCTTAGTTTCTAGGTTCCAAAGCTTATAACCTTTGAGACCATATTTATATCCAATAAAGATACACTTTTCAACCTTCTTATCTAGCTTACTCATGTTTTCCTTTGGAACATGAACATATGCATCACATCCAAATACCTTGAGATGTGTGAGAGAGGATTTCTTACCATTCCATACCTCTTGTGGAGTCTTGTCATCCAGCACTAATGAGGGTGATCTGTTGACCAAGTAACTTGCAGTACCCACTGCCTCTGCCCAAAATTCTTGCCCTAACCCGACACCACTGAGCATGCACCTTGCTTTTTTCCATGAGTGTCTTGTTCATCCTTTCTGCAACTCCATTCTGCTGAGGTGTATATGGAGTAGTCTTCTTCTTTTCTATACTGCACTTCTTAAAGAATTCTTCAAATTCATTCCCACAGAACTCTCTGCCATTATCTGTCCTCGACACCTTAATTATTTTCTCTGTTTTGTTCTCAACAAGAGCCTTAAACTCTTTAAACCTGTCAAATACTTATGATTTCTTCCTGAGGAAATATATCCAAGTATTCCTCGAAAAGTCATCTATAAATGAGATATAGTACACAGATTTTCCCAATGATGGGACCAACACAGGTCCAAAAACATCATTGTGAACTAGTTGTAAAATTCCTTCTGCCCTCGTTGCACCAGAGGGGAATCTTACCTGATTATGCTTCCCATATACACAACGTTCACAGAAATAAAAATCCAGAGAGCATTTAGACATACCTTCAACCATACCTTTACCGTGTAGTAGTCAAAGACCCTTCTCTCTTATATGCCCCGGTATTTGATGCCATGGCATAACCTTTTCTCCAGAGACTGTAGGAGTTCTTTCTTATTCAAATCCAATATCAAGAACAATGCAACTATTACACCCATCACTAATAGTGCTTCCTTGTATCTTATGCAGAGTTACAAACTGAACTCCCTTCAAAAACACCATTGCTCCTCGAACTATCTTGCAAGTTTCCTTTTCAAATATTGTTTTTACCCCTGCATTGTCCATTTTGCTTACAGAAATCAAACTTATGGCCAATCCTGGGATGTGCAGAACACCGGGTAGTGTTCTGATCCTTCCATCTATGAGTTTCAACTTGACTTTTCCTCTACCTATGATTCTAGTTGTCGAGTCATCACCTAGGAAAACATTACCTCCATCATACCTTTCATATTCACAGAACCACTCCCTATGGGGAGTCATATGAAAGGATGCACCTGAGTCAACCAACCATGCCTCATGATCTACATGTCTTCTTCTAGAAGCCAAGTACACATCCCTTGGATGTATTTTCTTCTATAGAAGTATATTCTTCAAATCCCTTCTTTTTCTCAACTTTGGATCTACATTGCTTCTTGTAGTGCCCTTTTTTTCCACATCTCCAACATACCTTTACAAACTTTCTGGGAGATTTAGATCTACCCTTAGACTTAGATCTCCCACTTGAGAACTTAGATCTATTTCTTTCATGGGAGCGTCCTCTTGCAAATAATGTGTCTATGCTCTGTCCTTCCATATTCTTTCATCTCATCTCCTCCGACAAAAAGGATTAGACGACTTCATCAAACTTCAAGGCAATTGTATTACTATCTATGGCCACAACCAGACTATCCCACGAGTCTGGTAAAGAACACAATAAATTGATACACTTATCTTCATCTGAAATTTTTATCTCAACAAACACTAACTAACTTACCAGAGTATTGAAGGCATTCAAATGCTCTGCCATCGAGTCTCCATCTCTCAACCTCGGGTTATACATCTTCTTTCTCAGAAATAGTTTATTTACTAGGGACTTAGACTGATACAACTTCCCTAACTTATCCCATAAATCCTTGGTTTTAGCTTCCTCTGACACATTCAGTAATACTAAATCTGAGAGACACAATCAGATTGTGCTCTTCGCCTTCCAATCCAACTTTTTCCAGTCGTTTTCTGAAGTTCCTATAGGTGCAGTACTTGGATATACCATGATCCACTGATCTCTATCCACCAACAGATCTTCCATATTGAGCTTCCACAGCTCAAAAATTTTCCCACTAAACTTCTCGATCTCCATTTTCGAATTGCTCACCATTTCTTTTCACCTGAAGAATCAATACCACAAATCTCCCATTGTAACAAGGCTTGTGACAGTCCTGATCCAAACCCTTGACCACAAAGGTGTCCCCTTGAATCCAACAAAGCTCTGATACCAAATGTATATTTTAACCTTGTACAATATTTACTGCAAACAGATTTTCAGTAAAAGAATAGAAAATATATAATGGCAAATATAAACATTACCCAGAGATTTTTCCCTTGGAAATTCAAACCTAGTAAACCAACGTATTATATATTCATTCATAGTGATACATTGATTACAATACAATATACATATAGGGGCCAATGGCATCCAAAACCCCAACCCAATGACCTGGATTAGTCAACAAGCCTAATTCCTTAACTGGAAATAGAAAACCATCAACAAAAAACCATGTGTCAAAAAACCGCCCAACAATGGACACGAAAATCAAGGCAACATGAAAAAAGAGGCAAAAAATGTGACACTACAACTCGTGCAAATAATATAACACATACCCAACACAAATCCCTATGATGGACCAATTCTTCTACTCTACAACCCCATTCTGTTGTGGATTGTATGAAACAATCAACTCCCTCTTGATTCCTACCTCCTTGCAAAAACCCTCAAACTCCTTGGAGGTATATACTCAACCCCATAGTCTAATCTCATTACTTTTATATTCTTCCTTGTTTGGTTTTCAACTAGAGATTTGAACTCCTGAAACATACAAAAGACCTCATTCTTGGTATTTAGGAAGTAGATCCATGTTTTGTGAGAGAAACCATTAATGAAGGAAACATAGTATTGCTTCCTAAAATTTATGCTACTAACATTGATCCATAAACATCTGAATGCACAAGGTCTAGAATCTTTGTAGACTTATGCTTACTACTTGGGAAAGCATCCTTGGCATGATTTCCAAACATACACCCTTTACATACTCCCTGGTGCTCAATGTTGAACTTTGGAAGACCTATGAATATCTCCCTTAGAATAGGAAACACATTGTGATGCAAGTGCCCCATCCTCTTGTGCCACAACTCGCACAAGTTATCACTGTTATGAACTAGGGGTTAAACAGGTTCACCTTGCAACCTATAAAGATTACCTTCTCTAGCCTCTATTACTTGTGTTGTATGAGGGATAGATTCCTTCAGTTTGATCAAGACTTGTTGGTTCTTGAACTCCATGGCATATCCCTAATCCTCCATAACCAAAACTGAAAGTAAGTCCTTTATAAGACCTGGAACAAACAAAACATCATCAAAATATAAAGAGTTACATGACTTGATATGGAAGGAAATGGTAACAATTCCTACTACTCGGTACTTGGCATCATCACCAATCTCAACTTGTACTCGTGAGTCCTACTTTGTTAGACTAGAAAATAATTGATGGGATAATGTCATATGAAAAGATTCCCCAGTGTCCACATATCAAGCATTCATTGAAATCATGGTAGTAGAAATAAAACATACCATCAATAAATCCTTCTCGAACTTTGCAGCAAATGTGTTCATCTGAGTTTCTACAAAGATTACCACATGATTCTATTGTTGCTTCCTTTTACCCTTCTTCTTATCTACACATTATAATACATAATGATTGTGTTTATGATAAATGAAGCACTTGATTTTACTCAAGTCCTTTCTTGATTGTGAGGACAAGTCCTCACTCTTTGCCTTACCCTTGTTAAGTGCTTTACCTCTACCCTCATTTGTCTAACCAAATAGGGTTAGGGTCTCATCACCACCCTTCTTGTTGGCCTTTGACTCCATTCGAGTCTCCTCCTATATACAATCATCCCATAGCCTTTCAAAGTTAGGAAGGTTCTCATGAGCACAAATACCTTTGACAAACAGTTCCTATGAAGTTGGGAATCCATTCAGTGCCATGTTCAATAGCTATGCATTTGCAACCTTCTTTCCAACTATTGCAAGTTGATCACAAATATGTGTGACCTTCATAAGGTAACTGGTGATTGAATCTAATATGGTCATCTCTATGGATCTGATTTTTAGTTTGCAATATCATAATTTTGTTTATGTTCTCACTATGGTAGAGGCTTACTAGGGTATCAAACATTTCCTTTGTCATGTTCTTCTCAAGTATATGAACAATCAAATGATCCTTTATTTCATCCTTGGTCATTCGCTTTGCCTTCACTTCCTTCTTCTTGTGAGCTACCAACTGCTAAAGATATATAGGCACAGGCACAACATCTTAGAGAACATTCTCTTCTAATAAGAGTGTAACCCTCACTTTCCATGATAGGAAATTTGAGGCATCATCCAGATTATCCTCAAATTTTAGGCTAGATGAGGCCATCTTTGAGATCTAATGCACAAACCCCCCAATCTAAAAATTAGTTCTTAAAGGAAATATTGAAACCTTCTAACGGCTAGTCCTTCTTTCTAGTAGTTGATTTACTCCTATGAATCCTTGAGAATTCCACTTAGAGAAATAGCTCTGATACTATGTGAATTTTTCTGTCCTAGGTGATTGTTATCCTAATGTTCTCGTGCTACATATATCAAAATTGAATTTATTTAACAATAATTAAATTTCTATACATTACATCAATCACCAATAGATGAAAAATGAACAATAAATGAAATAAAACACATACACAGGGATTTTTCCTTCGCATTATATTTATATTCCTTTGACCAAAGATTACAAGGTGAGCTCTACAACCTGCTTTGAGCTAGTAGTTGTATGGTCAATAAAATCACCCCAAACAACATTGTATGACTAGATATGAGGATGTACGAGATATGCATGAAGAAAGGACTACTATAGAAATGGCACAACCTATATGGACGGTTGTACTTGATGGCACTTCAACAATCTACTCCTCTTCTTCTCCTTGATTTCACTTTGCCCTATTCCAACTCTCTTCTTGTCCTACTTATGCTTTGAGAGAGAATAACTAATCTCCTCAATCCTAGCTACCGCCTATCTCAATCATGAGTTGTACAACTAAGTGTCGATGGAGAAAGTTCTCCTATGGTTTTGGGTTACAACCACAACAAAGCATTGACCAAAAGACCACACTCAATCCCACAAGAGAAATCAAGAAATCTTATAACTAACTAACTTTTAATCAAAAAGTAGGAGACAAAGCTAGATCCAATTGTTTGATGCAGATCCCTTGATTGAAAGTTTCTCTCCAATGTTATGCTCCAACAACTCCTTTAGCCACCTACACACAAGGAAGAAGACAACTACAAATAGGTAGTTACAAGATAACTAATTTTCACATGAGATTATTGGAAACAAATCCATTAGTGTTTTATCGAATTAATTGCCCAAATATAATAATCACAAACTAAAACACAAGATAGGATGGGAAAGAGAGTTATTTACTAATAAACAACAAACTCAAGGGTAGTTACAACTTGTAATCTTTGTAGTGTTTCTCTAGAATCAGGCTCCAAGTCCCTCCACCCGAGCAAATGACGATCAAAACAACCTCCAACTCCTTTGCTCAAACGGGATTGAGAAATAGAAATGAACTCTTTCTGAAAAGATAAGGGGAGCAAGGAATGCTAGAAACAAGGGTTTCCAAGTCTGAAGGGGGTAAATCACAGACACAAGATAAGGGGCTTGCAGACTAGGCAATATATGGCCAACATAATGGCGTAAAATGGTGTGATGATATCTCCTCTACCCCTTAGCTCCTTTTTATACTCAAATCAAGTGGTTAGAGTAGTTATCCACAAGCAATAGGGGCTTGGGAACCAGAGGAACTAGAGGAACCCATAAACCCCGCCCAAAATTTAGCAAAATTGTATTTTTTTTAAGACAAATAAATGTGTACATAGGCTGATAAAGGGAAACCCATGTATGTACGTGTGTTTCATAACTAATGGAGCCATACATATCCAAAACTGGGGTTTTTTAGTGATTTCTGAGGATTGAATGGGTATTGAGTCTACAAGTAGGGAAAGGGTATATGAATCAGGCAATAGGGCATCAATGCATATGAGGTGGAAAATGATGTTATAACACTAAGATTAAATCTTAATCTAAGTCACTAATGTTCTCAAACTTCTAGAACGTTTCATTTAGATTCCTAAGACTAATTGAATTCAAAACACAAGATTTACACTTTTTCTTTTATTTTTCAAGTGAAATTACAAGATAGAATTATTTCCCACGTTTCCTAAGTGGTCAGTAATAAAATGTCTTGAACCACTTCCTATACGTTCACACTGAACATGTGCAAGAAGTTCTTCCTTGAGCTACATTTCTCAACAACCATTAATTAACCACGCATTGTTTTACAAAGAATTCCCATCCCTTTACTTAGTCCAACATTCCAACACTTATTCTCTTAATTCAATATTACTAAAAAATCTATAGGACATAAAGATCCACTTTTATTGGAATTTTGTCAATAAAGTGTTTGTCTTCATCCAAGCATCGAACCTAACCAAGAATATCGACCATACAACCATAATGTTTGGTTTCAATATGTGATATAGTAATTTCCATTCATGCAACTAAGATACTGACAACCATTCTCTACTAGACCTATCTGGAAACATGTAGACATGACAACAACTAAATTAGCATGTTTTTGGTTTTATGATGGAGTAGTTCCTATCTTCAAATATCTCGAGGACCTCCTTGGTAGATCCATGTTTAAATTATTTTTCAATTACTACTATCCATGAAACCTCATTTGGTTAAGATATTTTGTCACACCCATCATGTGCAATATCGATTCTCCCACGTCTTGTATACATGAGTGCAAGAAAATTTACCACAACACATTTACTAGAACCCACATGTTTTAATTTATTCATGGAGATGTAGACCTTTCTTAGAGTTTCTAATGAGCACATGTGGGAAGAATGTTGGAAAAGGTGAATTTCTTGAATTGGAAACCTACTCCTTGGATTTGTAAGAACAATGTTAAGGTTTCTTCAAAAAAACAAGCTTTCTATAAGCAAAAATCATTGCATTCCATGACAAAATTTGAAAGTTGTTCCCTTGGCAACTTTATTGTCCAGTAGTCTTCTCGTGAACAAGGGCTTTATGAATTTGTTTTAACATTTAATCTCACACATTTTCTTGTTTACATGATCTTCTAATGGTTGGAATAGAGGACGCACAATTAACATACTCAAGTAATCATTCCCTATGAAGAGTATTACAATTCCTACCTTGTTCTATAATCTTTTGTGATACCCATAATGCCCATTCTAAACATTTGGGCATAGTTGAAGCTTACTACTCATAACAAAGATATAATTTATATGTATATATTGTACATTGATGGCTATAATAGCTCGTGAGCCTACACATAATTAACTTCTAGACATATTTTTTTTGTAAATAAAAAAAGGGTGTTTCCTATTACTATGCTTTTATAGTACCAAAAATGCCACATGTCATCAGTCTGCCACTTCTTCTGCCAAATTAGCGGAAACTGGAATAGGTGGTAGACTGTGGTACTTTTAGACAAAATAGCTATCTATCGTCTACCCTGCCAAATGGAAACCAAAGCAGGTGGCAGATTTGTGTTCTTACTGAATTGTTCTATGCATCTAAGATAAAATAACAACTGAAAAAAGAGGACAAAATTGTAAAATTGCATCATCGCAATGCAGAGAGCTGGGAAGAGAATGTGTGAGGTATCCATAGAAAATAAATTACACATTAGCACCTGGGGGCATGTCGTTCGGAGCTCCAGTGAAAGGGTCATCTCTGAGCTGGAGCACAAAAGGCCTCACATAGGTCGGGCAACACTGATTTGGCTGTGCATTCGAGAATGCATCATAAAGCATGTCAATATGTTGATGCATGAGGGTGTCCCGGTGTATCTGGTCCGCCATCTGGCTCCTTAGCTAGAAGATGAGCTCGAGTTTCTCCGGTTTGAAGAAAGGTGGTGGAGCAGGGAAGAAATCAAGGAGACCAGTGAGTGGTGGAGGCGCCAAGACTAGGTGGCCCTCCACTGGGACGCCTAAGTCCTCCTACGCAGCTTCCATGACCTCCACCACCTTTACCTCCTATGTCATTGTCCCAACTTGGCTGTCAGTTTCCTGAATTGAGGCAAAAGAATCCAAATGGAGGAATTCCTCCTCAACTATGCATGTGGCTCCCTCCATGACATCTTGGGTGCTTGTGCTTGCTGGGTTATGGTTGGGGGACTGCAAATCGTTTGTAACTGTGAAGAGGAGAGATTTTGGAGGAACATGTATGGGTTCCTCTGGAATCTCCTCCTTGACATATGTCATTGGCAATGTTCTTGGTTTCTCCCAGCGCTGATTTCGAGCTATGGACAGGGCATGTTCCAGTCGCTGCACTCACCTCTGTCGGGCAGCTAGACTATACCAGGTTGGGCCATGCCTTGGATTTCCCCTATCCCTTGGAATGGCTAGGCCAAGAGGAATGATAATTCTATACGTAATCACAATGAAAATCCACTGCATGTAGGTCTCGTTCTTGGAGCGGCCAGGGTGGTGGAGCGCGAGAGAGAAATGGAGACAACCTTGTCCGAGTGGGAGAGATAAGCCCGGGCCCGACATGACCATTGTATTGATCCCTCTATTGCAATTACACCTTGGTGCCACCATAATCCTCACGCGAGGGAGTTGTCCTCCCCTTCTCAGCAGGTAGTAATGGTCACCCTTCATTCAAGACTGAGGTGAAGGGCGACAGCCTTCCATATTTATGGCTTGTGTCTGGGGCAGGCTACATGGCCTCTTGTTGCTACGTGGTACCCCATCTGGGAAACTTCTAGACATATTGAATCATATTCCTCAATTCAAATACATAATTCATTCAACACAACAGCAACCACAAGTATTAGTCCTCAACAAATAATAATACAAAATATCCAAAAGCAAGAATTCTTCGCATATAAATAATAAGAACCAAATTACTTATATATTTCATTATTACACTTGGGAAAACAACTCCATAGAAGCATTTTCCTCCCAGCCATAGGCACCAAATTGTGTGAGTGTTTCCCATGTACTAGATAATGAAACAACAAGGAAAACTTTATTGGTTTTGGCTTTGGTCTTTCTCACTCAATCGAGTTTCATACATTAAATACAAGGGATTAACATTGTATCCCTATCCTAGTCACACAGATCCCACTCAACTAGCATATCTTCCTCCTCAACTTACATAACAAAAGGAACGTGACCCCCTTATTTGATAAATATTCCCCGAGGTTATCCCCCTTCCCTCCAACGGAATTTGGCCAATGATTCTCTATTGTTAGGAATCAAGGATTTCATCCATGGATAAGTTTCCTTAGTTCTCAACAATTTCCCATAACCCCTGGTTATCTTTACACACTTTAATGGAAGCCATTATCTCATAATTTAGTCTCTGCATCCAATTATGTCAATCTTCATAGAAAAATAGAATTAGTCTAGAAAAAATATGAATAGGACAACCATAATAATAGCCATCCCAACATCCCTCAGCTCTCACACAAGCTTAACTTTAGATATATTGTCTCTAGGTTCCCTTACCGAGAAATACCTTAGCTCTCTCCTATACCCTACCTCAACATATCACAAAATGAAAGGTTCTTCCCTGCGGAGCTTGAGGGAATCCCTTCCCCTTGAGCTTGCATGTAATCAACACTTGCATGGGAAACATGTGTCCCCTCAAGAATATTGGAGGAACATGGAAGAAACACCTAAGACATAAGGGATAAGTCAGCTAGGTGATAATCACATGGAAACCTAATAAAAAAATAATTCTTACACTCACCTCATTTCCCCATTCATTGGTTTATTTCCCCCATGGTGTTCCTAGGAAGTTAGAACCCCAAGTGCACCTTGTTAATTTATTATCATTTCATGTTAATTTCTAATATATACCAAATGGCAACTTACTTACCAAACTTACCATTCCAACTTCACCGACCTTATCATCTTGCTTGCTCGATGTTTGGGCATCTTGTGAATAACCCTTGGCTCCTCCTTGTATACTTTAAACATCAATACACATGTCATGTTGAGGGTTCCATATGAGGGTATTACATTCCTTGACCCCTTAGAATAATATTTCACTTGGTGTAACTATTTTATAGTAATATCAATCATGTTCCAATTTTCAGAGCCATCCATATTACTTGGACAATTCCCTTCTCTACAAACTCACTCCCTCGGGAAATTCCATCCCCTCCTATGTTGGGATACCATCAAGAATAGTTTAGGCCTTCATAATTATCTTTCCAATCCATTGGCAACCCAGTCCCATTCTCATCATCTATCACCACTAGACATATCCATCATCCCACCTATTTTAGACTTTATTGAGGTAGTCCCATTCTTTCTTACGGAATTACTTCCATTTCCCATGTTCGGGACCATTTTACATGAACTATGCCCCTGTTGAAAAATTCTTTAACATACCTTTGTGTTAGCATGTGCCTTTATGCTCTTTTAAACATGTGAACATTTCATCGGCTTTAAATTTTTCAAGTCCACTATATTCTCTTGAGTTTTTTAAACTTTGTGACAAGAGTGCATTCACCTCTGTCAATTGAGTACAAGCCTTCTAAATTTAGTGACTGGTACATGTTCACCTCCAATTGAGCATGATTTTTTTCTTCATGCTAAGCAATAGAAACTCCATTAACTACTTTCATTATTTAAATCCTTCAAAACCATACACATTGAGCTTATTTGCTTAACAATAATACCTCTTCCTATGTATTCTTATCTAATCCAATATTTCATATGGTTCACAAATAGAATTGTTAACTTCATCTTCCTTACAACATTGGCAAGTCATGCCACATAAGAAACACCATCAAGGTTAAAGTCTTTCTTCAAAATTTTATCAATAACATTTGGAGCATTAAACAACCTTCCAATGTTACAGAGTTCATTGAAAAGCGTACTATAAGTAGGGACATCCATGATAGATATAATTGCTTCTCTTTCCAACAACTTCCAAGTTCCCTAGTTGCTTGCGTTAAAAAATCCATCCCTGATCATATCAAACAAGAAGCATTAGGGAAAATGTCTTTATGGGACATCCCTTATAAAAGGGCTTGAGCTTCATACACATTGGCTCCTTTACAAGGTAGTTCATTAGCATAATATAGCTAAAGGGATCATGCACATAACCCTTCTTTTATGTGTAATGCATTAATTCATAAGCCTTATCTATTTTTCTTTAATACTAAGGCCTTGCATCATTAAATTGTAGGTTCTATGTGTAGGAGCACACTCCCTTATTTGCACCTCACTTAAGAGTTTGAAACCCAGTAACAATTTTCCATGCTTGCAAAAGTCATGTATTAGAGTATTATAAGCAATGGCATCTAAAGAAGGCCTTTCTCCAAAATTTAAATAAAAATTTTGCTTCATCCAATATATCCTCTTGTAGAAGCCACAATGAATGTGGTATATGTGACAACATCAAAAAAGTATCTTTCATGATTAATTGAATTTACTAACCACGTGGAGGCATCTTAATTCTCGTAGAGATCGCCAATAGAAGCACTGTCATGAAGCCACTTGTGAGCCATGAATTTAATTGCTTTCTCTACTTCGCCAAAACTTTCTCCTCTAATATACAAGTATCATAGTTTGATCAATAACTAATTGTGCATTCTCCGATGACTAGGCTATAGAGAGTATTCATTATTGAAGCGTGAAGTTGCTCAACCACTTTGAATATATGACAAAATGCTTCAAGTTCTGTAATATCTCTTGATAGTGGTCCCATCCAAAATATTTGAGATTCACCCAATATGCAATTGAGAATGTTAGGCTTGGACTAGTCTGCTTCCCATATAATATGTGAGACCATTGGAACCCCTCTTCCTCCATGTCACCTATCTCTTATCAATGAATAGTACCAAGTGTGTTTACATCTAAATCATTGTATATCCATATTAGCATTGGCTCTTGAGCATGTCTTCAAACCTTAATTTTGCCTTTAGAATACAATCCTCTTGGGCCTCCATGTAGGCAAAGTTGCCTAGTATTTAGAGCTCAAATTCAATTGGGTTTGGTAAAATAGAGTTGGAGCAAAGGATATTGACATCATATAATTTGCTTGTGTGGGTATCTAGTCATGTTATTTACCAATATAATTCATAGGACAAATCTACAATATAAAGTCATTGGTGATGCTTGTAATACTTCAAAGTCTTTTCCACAATCCATTGTTGCAAAGTTGACTCTATTGAATATAGGAAAGACTCTTAAGGCCAAACCTCAGGGAAGGAAAAAAAGGGATCCATTACTTGATACCTCTTTGAATATAGTAATATGTTCTTCATACCAGCCAACAAGAAAATCAATAAGGGCTTCAACAATCAATGGTTTAAACATGCAATTGGACATAGCATGCCTTAGCCCAATATTCTGGTGGCAACCTTGATACCTTGAGTGACTCATTCAAACTTTGATCTTTCATGTAGTCACTTACAATATGTGTCTTTCCTAAAACCGATGCATGCATAGAAACACCATGAATACTCATCTCCCTTTGTGGAGCCTTCTTACAATTAATGCAAATTTTGTGTACTTGTTAACACGTTCATGGCTTTATCTTGATAACTTTGTCTTGTAGGAAAATCTCCCTGCAGACAGGTAGATGACCTCTAAGAGCTTGACCCTAACTCTAGACAAAAAATGCTTAACATGGACACTGACTTCCTTTCAAATCTATCTAAACTAACACATGAGCAGGAAGGATAACAGAAGTACCTCTTTATCGACGTTTGTCCCTGCACGCTCCGAGTTGTGCTTTGATTCCTTTGCTCCTCGCTGAGTTCTGCAGACAAACAAGATACGACCACTTCCTACTCTATCGATATTAGCTTGAAAACAGATCTATCAATTAATGATAAGTTCATGTAACATTAGACACAAACTAGAAAGGAACAGGCCAAGCGTGTCATATTAATGAGAATAACGACAGCAGTACTTACAATCATAGATGCAAATGCGACAGCTTCGTCAAGTCCCCTTCGTCTAACCCTTGCTCGAAAGATCCACAACCTGGATGATAGCAGCTTCACTGATCACTCCCCTTGGCTGACTGTGTGTTTCCTATGAGATCATAGGTTTCATGCTATCAATTCTTCCTCCTCTTCCCAGCATCATAGAGCTTGCTTATATAGGTTAAGAGGAGCTTAACATATTGAGTTATCTTTAGAACAAGTTGAGGAACCTCCTCCTTAGATCAGGGATCTCCTGATGAAACCAAGAATTTGAATGCAACTTCCTTCTAATCTTGAAAGATCCTCTCCTTATTCTCCTCAACGGGCCAACAACTGCCCAAGATTAGGAAGTGTTCCTTCAAAAGGGGCATCAGAGCGCTGGAACGCTCCCTGAGAAGCTTAAGGGGAGCACCAACACTTCAAAGATGAGCAACGCTCCTTCAGAAGGGTGAGGAAGCGTTATAACGCTCCCTGAGGCCTTATAGGGGAGCGCCAGCGCTCCTAAGGCTGATTTAGGGGAGCGTTCACCCTCAAAACTCTTGATTGAAATCTCTTCTCAGGTGTTAAGAGTTCTGTGACTTCAGCTGACCAGTTCTTCTTCTTCAAATCAACTACATGAGATGTTTTAAGTGTCTCCTTAGTGTCGTCATTATGGCAGTATGCTTAAACAACATTTGTGACACTTGTGGCCGAAGATGCGACACTTACGACAATTGAGAGGAACCTACGACACTTATCCAGTTGAGTAATTTTGATGTGTAACACTTTGGAAAGAACCATAATGATTGTTTGTCTTCATAAAAATATTTCATAAAATGAAAATAAATATTGCCTCTCAAGGAAATATCTCTAAATTCATAGGATTTGCAATAATGGCTACCATGAAGATTTATATAATTGCATGTTGAATGAGTTCACGACCCACCTACTAGATGAAAATAACCCTGGCTCCACCTCTACCACATTGTTACAAACAATGTCTATTTCAATTAGCATGCTCATTTAATTATTTCCCTTGCCCATTAAAGGATTGTTTCTCCAATTATGAGAAATGAAATATGAATATACATGAGCCTAATCACCATTAAAATGCATTACCCCGGGAAGAACATTAGGATATAGCTATGTTGGATTTCCAAGGTCACCAAACTCTATTTTAATAGGATTGTCTATATCAAATTTTGTAGTTTCCTATATAGTGCCTTCAAACTAATCCCAAATATCGATATTTGGAAATTTCACAATACTTAAAGTGTCATGCGACAACCCTACAACCAAATGACTCTCTTAACCTCTATAAGTGAATGTGATGCTCTGAATATAAAATTGGAAATTCAGATTGAAGAGACATATGGGATTAGGCATAAACGATAAAGATACAGGTATAAGAAGCACATTTACATTCAATCAAGAAGGTTGTAAACTCATCATAAACTACATTGCTCCAACAAATATTCACAAAGTGAACTAGTCCATATGCATTCCATCAAATAACATGCATTAGTATTTTTGGATTCCAAGAAAACATAACTTGTTATTTACCAAGTAGCTCATTATTGTTTCATATATCAGTGTTAATTATTGAAACTTTAAATTTAGGTACCATGTCACTATTCATATCTCACCACGGTAGTTAGTAACTCTGTGTTATTGTTCCACTTCAACATCTCAATTTTGTCTTTTGTTGGTCCATATATGTCAAATGAACCTCCCTCTCAAGACCATTTCTCTCGAAAAAAAACAAAAAAAAAAACAATTTTAGTACTTCTTCTTTTACAAGCCATTTTCACTTTGGTTCCATTGGGGCAACTTTTAACATCAATTTCATCATTTTTTTTTATCATAGTAGCTTATACAATGTATATATGTAATATTTAAAACCACATAAAATTTACCCAAAGGTCGCAATGGTTAAATCTTATCTCTTAGAACTCATGCAGCCTCATCAAGGACGGTATGTAATCAATGATGTTTGGGTTCTCACTTTCCTGGTTACTAATTTCCATATTGATCACACATCACAGGTACAAACTACTACAGTAGGTAGTGTGGCACATAAATGGGCATTCTCATGGTTCCTTTGAAACTCTTATGTGGCCTCTCGCAAGCTTATTTGTTTGACATAAAATCAATTTTATGGTGGAAAAAGTCGTAGATAAATATGCCAAGAGGACTTTTGAATCACTTTGTTGCTTGACTTGATACATATAAGCAAATTTGGAACTAAATTGAGACTCATGATGAAGATTGGAGATGAGTTGAATCCCTTTTTTTAAGCATCTTTAATTCAACATGGAGACTGTCAAAATGTTGCGAGATTTGTGAGATGCCTTAACTAGACACGGTTAATGTCAATGAGATCTACTATAGAGATGATTATTGTTACTACACAAACAAAATATTGTATCTTGTCTTCCATCAAAGTTGTAAATGACAAGTTCTAAAGGTCACTGATTCAAAATCAAAGGCATATCATGAGCACCAACTAGTGAGATAAATAAAGCAATTGAACAAACATAAATTGGCCTTGAATATCACAATAGAATAAAGCTTAAAATTTATGGGACTTGTTAGTCGTCAACCTATAAATTATCATTGTTAAGTATCTTAGTACAAGAGATTATTGTCTTTGTGTCCCAAGGCAAGTGTCAAGTAGATATCTAATAATCATTGTCGTCCACAAGACCACATTCCCTTCCAATTTACAAAACTAAATTTACTAGAATGAGCCCAAAGGTTGCAGTGTCTGAACATAGCTCAAATATCATATTATAATATCCCCAAGGCCCATTTCTCCAATTGAGTAGATGTGAGGTTGAGTTAAACCTCTAATTAGAGATATAATAGAGAATTAATATGTGATATAAAATAGCGATGGAAAATTTCTCCTTAATTTTCCCCTAGGAGCAAAATAGGGATTAAGTATATTTAACATATCAACTCATTAGGTGGCTAATACACATATGAGTTCTTCAATGTAGCAGACAGAGTATGCATGTACACTAATTATCCAAATTGGAGTAACCATTCATTGACCACACACATGGTTTTCTAAGAATTTTCATCCCTTTACTTAGTCCATCATTCCAACACGTATTCTCTCAATTCAAAATTCAATATTGTTATGATTCTACATGTTGCAAGCAAACAACTTCACACAAAAACATCCATTTTTAATGGTATTTCGTTATAAAGGTATTTTTCTTCAACCAAGCATCCAGCCCAGTCAAGAAGATCAAGCATACATCTATAATGTTTATTTACAAGGTTGGATGCAATAATGTGTGTTCATGCGATTGAGATATTAACAACCATACTCTATTAGGCCTACGTGGAAACATGTAGACGTAACAACAACTAAATTGACATGGTTTGGGATTTACGCCATGGTATTTTTATCTTCAAAGAGCTTGAGGACCTTGTTGGAAAAACTATGTTTAGCTTATCCTCCAATTTACCTGGGAGACCACATTTGGTTCTCACACCCATCACAAGTTATTATCGCACATCTTGCATACACAACTACAAGAACATTTTACCACAACCCATCAACTGAAATCCACTTCTTTTAATTTCTTCATGGAGATGTAGACCTTGCTTAGAGCTACTAATTATCACACTTAGGAAGAATGTTGAAAAAGGTGAATTTATTAGGTTGAACACTTGCTTGTTAAATATGTAAGAATAGTTTCAAGGTTTTTTCAACAAACCCAAGCTTCATATAGGAAACAATCATTGCATTCCATGACCAAATTTGAAGGTTGATCATCTTGAAACTTTATTGTCGAGTAGTCTTATCATGAACAAGGCCCATATGAATTCATTGCAACATTTAATCCCATACATTTTTTTACATGATTTCCTAACAACCAGAATAGAACATGGTTAACATACTCAAGGAATCATTCCCTATGAAGAGTACAACAATCATGACTTTGTTATGTCATCTTCTTTGATACCCATAGTGCCCATTTTGAATATTTTGGATAGTTGAAGCTTACTACTCATAACAAAGGCATCATTTAGACCTTTGTATCATACATTGATGGATGTAACAACTTGTGAAGTTGCAAATAATTATCTTCTAGATATACTAGAACATGTTCCTCAATTCAAATACATAATTCATTCAACATAGCAACAACAACAACAAGTATTAGTACTTGAAAAATAATAACACAACAGATCAAAGAGTATGAATTCTCACCACATAAAAATTATAAGAACCAAATTACTTATTTGTTTCATTTTTACACTTGGGGAAATAGATCCAGAAGAGAATTCTTCTTCCCAACCATAGGCACCAACTCATGTAGGTGCCACCCTTGTGCTAGACAATGAAACAACAAGGGTGAATTTATTAGGTATGGCTATGGTATTTCTCACTCAATCCAATTTTAGACATCAAAGACAAGGAATTAACATTGCATCCCTATCTTAGTCATGACAATCATAGTCAACTAATGTCTCTTCCTCCTCAACCTATACCAACACAAGGAACGATATCCCCTTCTATGTTAAAGATTCAATTAGTCTATCCCCCTTCCCTTGAGTACTCCGATGTAGACTAGCCAAGGATTCTCTATTGCTTGGAACCAAGGATTTCATCTATGAATAAGTTTCTTTTTCTCTTAGAAATTTCCCATAACCTCTAGTTATGGTTTACACACTTTCATGGTATGCATTCTCTTATAATTTAGACTTGGGATCCATGAATGTTAATTACTAGAGAAAATAGAATTAGTTTGGGATAATCATGAACAAGTACAACCATGACAATAGTCGGTCCAACATCCCTTATCTCTCACACAGACTTGGCTTCAACAATAGTGTATTTGGCTTCTTTTACCAGTCCATCTCTCGGCTCCCTCCCATATCATATTTCAACATATCAAAGAATGAAAGACTCCCCTCCTAAAAGTTTGAGTGAATCCATTCTCCACATGCTTGCATGCAATCAACATTTGCACAGGTAATGTGTGCCCCCTTAAGAATCTTGGAGAAACATGCAAGGAACACCTAAGGCATAAGGGATAAGTAGGTTGGGTGATAAGCACATGGCAACTTAATAAAATATTAATTCTTTCACTCACCCTATTTCCCCACTAATTGGTTCATTACACCCATGGTGTTCCTAGGAAGTTAGAACCCCCAAGTGCACCTTGTTAATTGATTATTATTTTATATTAATTTCCAATATAAATCAAATGGAAATTTACTCACCATACTTACCATTTTGGCTTCACTAGCCTTACTACCTCGCATTCTCAATGTTTGGGTATCTTGTGAATGACTTGTGGTTCCTCCTTGTATACTTGGAACATTAATACATACATCATGTTCAAGGTTCTATATGGGGGAATTACATGAGAAAAATTAGGAGGAACTAAGTGGAGCTTCCTCCTCTCAATGGTCCTACACACAAGAAAATAAAACAAACAATAC
>ML803733.1:137235-164632 GCA_009831015.1 Picea engelmannii
AATAACCCTGGCTCCACCTCTACCACATTGTTACAAACAATGTCTATTTCAATTAGCATGCTCATTTAATTATTTCCCTTGCCCATTAAAGGATTGTTTCTCCAATTATGAGAAATGAAATATGAATATACATGAGCCTAATCACCATTAAAATGCATTACCCCGGGAAGAACATTAGGATATAGCTATGTTGGATTTCCAAGGTCACCAAACTCTATTTTAATAGGATTGTCTATATCAAATTTTGTAGTTTCCTATATAGTGCCTTCAAACTAATCCCAAATATCGATATTTGGAAATTTCACAATACTTAAAGTGTCATGCGACAACCCTACAACCAAATGACTCTCTTAACCTCTATAAGTGAATGTGATGCTCTGAATATAAAATTGGAAATTCAGATTGAAGAGACATATGGGATTAGGCATAAACGATAAAGATACAGGTATAAGAAGCACATTTACATTCAATCAAGAAGGTTGTAAACTCATCATAAACTACATTGCTCCAACAAATATTCACAAAGTGAACTAGTCCATATGCATTCCATCAAATAACATGCATTAGTATTTTTGGATTCCAAGAAAACATAACTTGTTATTTACCAAGTAGCTCATTATTGTTTCATATATCAGTGTTAATTATTGAAACTTTAAATTTAGGTACCATGTCACTATTCATATCTCACCACGGTAGTTAGTAACTCTGTGTTATTGTTCCACTTCAACATCTCAATTTTGTCTTTTGTTGGTCCATATATGTCAAATGAACCTCCCTCTCAAGACCATTTCTCTCGAAAAAAAACAAAAAAAAAAACAATTTTAGTACTTCTTCTTTTACAAGCCATTTTCACTTTGGTTCCATTGGGGCAACTTTTAACATCAATTTCATCATTTTTTTTTATCATAGTAGCTTATACAATGTATATATGTAATATTTAAAACCACATAAAATTTACCCAAAGGTCGCAATGGTTAAATCTTATCTCTTAGAACTCATGCAGCCTCATCAAGGACGGTATGTAATCAATGATGTTTGGGTTCTCACTTTCCTGGTTACTAATTTCCATATTGATCACACATCACAGGTACAAACTACTACAGTAGGTAGTGTGGCACATAAATGGGCATTCTCATGGTTCCTTTGAAACTCTTATGTGGCCTCTCGCAAGCTTATTTGTTTGACATAAAATCAATTTTATGGTGGAAAAAGTCGTAGATAAATATGCCAAGAGGACTTTTGAATCACTTTGTTGCTTGACTTGATACATATAAGCAAATTTGGAACTAAATTGAGACTCATGATGAAGATTGGAGATGAGTTGAATCCCTTTTTTTAAGCATCTTTAATTCAACATGGAGACTGTCAAAATGTTGCGAGATTTGTGAGATGCCTTAACTAGACACGGTTAATGTCAATGAGATCTACTATAGAGATGATTATTGTTACTACACAAACAAAATATTGTATCTTGTCTTCCATCAAAGTTGTAAATGACAAGTTCTAAAGGTCACTGATTCAAAATCAAAGGCATATCATGAGCACCAACTAGTGAGATAAATAAAGCAATTGAACAAACATAAATTGGCCTTGAATATCACAATAGAATAAAGCTTAAAATTTATGGGACTTGTTAGTCGTCAACCTATAAATTATCATTGTTAAGTATCTTAGTACAAGAGATTATTGTCTTTGTGTCCCAAGGCAAGTGTCAAGTAGATATCTAATAATCATTGTCGTCCACAAGACCACATTCCCTTCCAATTTACAAAACTAAATTTACTAGAATGAGCCCAAAGGTTGCAGTGTCTGAACATAGCTCAAATATCATATTATAATATCCCCAAGGCCCATTTCTCCAATTGAGTAGATGTGAGGTTGAGTTAAACCTCTAATTAGAGATATAATAGAGAATTAATATGTGATATAAAATAGCGATGGAAAATTTCTCCTTAATTTTCCCCTAGGAGCAAAATAGGGATTAAGTATATTTAACATATCAACTCATTAGGTGGCTAATACACATATGAGTTCTTCAATGTAGCAGACAGAGTATGCATGTACACTAATTATCCAAATTGGAGTAACCATTCATTGACCACACACATGGTTTTCTAAGAATTTTCATCCCTTTACTTAGTCCATCATTCCAACACGTATTCTCTCAATTCAAAATTCAATATTGTTATGATTCTACATGTTGCAAGCAAACAACTTCACACAAAAACATCCATTTTTAATGGTATTTCGTTATAAAGGTATTTTTCTTCAACCAAGCATCCAGCCCAGTCAAGAAGATCAAGCATACATCTATAATGTTTATTTACAAGGTTGGATGCAATAATGTGTGTTCATGCGATTGAGATATTAACAACCATACTCTATTAGGCCTACGTGGAAACATGTAGACGTAACAACAACTAAATTGACATGGTTTGGGATTTACGCCATGGTATTTTTATCTTCAAAGAGCTTGAGGACCTTGTTGGAAAAACTATGTTTAGCTTATCCTCCAATTTACCTGGGAGACCACATTTGGTTCTCACACCCATCACAAGTTATTATCGCACATCTTGCATACACAACTACAAGAACATTTTACCACAACCCATCAACTGAAATCCACTTCTTTTAATTTCTTCATGGAGATGTAGACCTTGCTTAGAGCTACTAATTATCACACTTAGGAAGAATGTTGAAAAAGGTGAATTTATTAGGTTGAACACTTGCTTGTTAAATATGTAAGAATAGTTTCAAGGTTTTTTCAACAAACCCAAGCTTCATATAGGAAACAATCATTGCATTCCATGACCAAATTTGAAGGTTGATCATCTTGAAACTTTATTGTCGAGTAGTCTTATCATGAACAAGGCCCATATGAATTCATTGCAACATTTAATCCCATACATTTTTTTACATGATTTCCTAACAACCAGAATAGAACATGGTTAACATACTCAAGGAATCATTCCCTATGAAGAGTACAACAATCATGACTTTGTTATGTCATCTTCTTTGATACCCATAGTGCCCATTTTGAATATTTTGGATAGTTGAAGCTTACTACTCATAACAAAGGCATCATTTAGACCTTTGTATCATACATTGATGGATGTAACAACTTGTGAAGTTGCAAATAATTATCTTCTAGATATACTAGAACATGTTCCTCAATTCAAATACATAATTCATTCAACATAGCAACAACAACAACAAGTATTAGTACTTGAAAAATAATAACACAACAGATCAAAGAGTATGAATTCTCACCACATAAAAATTATAAGAACCAAATTACTTATTTGTTTCATTTTTACACTTGGGGAAATAGATCCAGAAGAGAATTCTTCTTCCCAACCATAGGCACCAACTCATGTAGGTGCCACCCTTGTGCTAGACAATGAAACAACAAGGGTGAATTTATTAGGTATGGCTATGGTATTTCTCACTCAATCCAATTTTAGACATCAAAGACAAGGAATTAACATTGCATCCCTATCTTAGTCATGACAATCATAGTCAACTAATGTCTCTTCCTCCTCAACCTATACCAACACAAGGAACGATATCCCCTTCTATGTTAAAGATTCAATTAGTCTATCCCCCTTCCCTTGAGTACTCCGATGTAGACTAGCCAAGGATTCTCTATTGCTTGGAACCAAGGATTTCATCTATGAATAAGTTTCTTTTTCTCTTAGAAATTTCCCATAACCTCTAGTTATGGTTTACACACTTTCATGGTATGCATTCTCTTATAATTTAGACTTGGGATCCATGAATGTTAATTACTAGAGAAAATAGAATTAGTTTGGGATAATCATGAACAAGTACAACCATGACAATAGTCGGTCCAACATCCCTTATCTCTCACACAGACTTGGCTTCAACAATAGTGTATTTGGCTTCTTTTACCAGTCCATCTCTCGGCTCCCTCCCATATCATATTTCAACATATCAAAGAATGAAAGACTCCCCTCCTAAAAGTTTGAGTGAATCCATTCTCCACATGCTTGCATGCAATCAACATTTGCACAGGTAATGTGTGCCCCCTTAAGAATCTTGGAGAAACATGCAAGGAACACCTAAGGCATAAGGGATAAGTAGGTTGGGTGATAAGCACATGGCAACTTAATAAAATATTAATTCTTTCACTCACCCTATTTCCCCACTAATTGGTTCATTACACCCATGGTGTTCCTAGGAAGTTAGAACCCCCAAGTGCACCTTGTTAATTGATTATTATTTTATATTAATTTCCAATATAAATCAAATGGAAATTTACTCACCATACTTACCATTTTGGCTTCACTAGCCTTACTACCTCGCATTCTCAATGTTTGGGTATCTTGTGAATGACTTGTGGTTCCTCCTTGTATACTTGGAACATTAATACATACATCATGTTCAAGGTTCTATATGGGGGAATTACATGAGAAAAATTAGGAGGAACTAAGTGGAGCTTCCTCCTCTCAATGGTCCTACACACAAGAAAATAAAACAAACAATACATTATTTCCTGCAAGTTATTAGTATTAAGAAAAGTCAGTGAAAAACAAATGAAAGTGCAATCATACGAGTCAACAAGTTATCAGGGGAAATAAAGGAAGATATTTGTATTAATCAACTTAAAATCAATATAAAAAGGTGGAATTTCACCTCGAGGAGTATTAAATGTGGCCTCCAATGCTCTCTCCTTGGGGGGGTCTTGATTCTTCAAATTTAAAACTTCTCTCTTAGATTTTAGAGTGATTCCATTAACATGCCCCCATATGAAGTGATCAAATGGAGGGGAATTTTTGGCATTATAACACCGAGGAATCTTAAAAGAAGGATTGGATCAAGTGGACTTCACAATCCTTGGAGACATTCTTGCAACATAACTTTAACACAATTGATCTTGTTGACATGGAGGATGGAGGCCTCTGTTTATAGATTTTCTTGGAGCTAAAATTGAGCTTGAAAGAATAACAAGTTCAAAGTGAATAAAATAACTCTAGGTATGGCCAGGGAATCTTCAATCGAATGAGTTGATTTGATAGGTATGAATGCCAATTTACTAAGAAAGCTTATAAAGTGACCATCACATTAGATGAGTCACAGAATCAACCAAAATCATGCCATAACAATGTTTACATGGCTATCAAAGGCTTAAGGGCAAAATTCATGATTATTAAATGGATAAGCACATGTCTTTAAATGGTCAAACAATTATTTTGACTTATGATTTTCATGTATAATTGTCCCGTCCTCCATGGTTTCTAGCTTATAAAATGCATTTCAAATTGTATTGTGATTTGTTTGATAAAAGGTAGTTAAGAAGTTTGAAATGGATCACTACATAATTTGTCGTATATTTTGGTACTTTTTGAGTGGAAAATTTGGAGCTATGGACTTGTAGGGACCTTTTAGGGGTAGGTTATATTGTGGTGATTTGGGGTCCTGAAACTTCCATAGCCCATTTGGGGCATTAAACAACCATTTTTGGGGTCAAATATTTGCAAGCATAATATGGATCCTCTCAGTGTTGTTCTACACATTGAGAGGTTTAAAATAGTGCAAATATCACCTAAATTAGAGTTTGTATGAGGAAGTTATGCCTCCCGCAAGTTAACCTATGTTTTTAACCACCATGGTATCAGGTGGATGCCATGTCATCTCCCATTCCTCACATACATGGAACCAGTTAGGTGTAGACTTTCAAGAAGATTCTAGAGAGTTCAAAATCATTAACCCTAATCGAGAGTTGAGGTATGCAAAAACCCTAACCCTAGACGACTATTAGGACACGTTAAATATTGGGCCACTGTGAAATGAAGGGGTTCCATTATTATTGTATTGATTGTGGTTTCATAGTTGAGAATATCAAGGGAGTGGGATATTGGAGCAGAGAAGAGGAAGTAGAAGATCTTATAGTAGTCATACAAGCCACAATGTCAATGTTAAGTCCATAGTGAGTTCAACTTTCTTTATATTTGCATTTCGTATTTGAGAAGAAAAAAACAAAGCATAGTCCTCACTTTCTAGCTGGGTTTTTCCATATTGGGTTTCACGGGGTATATCTTATGTTCATTGTGTGGATGGTGTGGTATTTGTTTTAGCTTCTTTTATTTCAATATTTTGGGAAGATAACTAGTAACATTAAATC
Organism: Picea engelmannii; assembly: GCA_009831015.1. Lineage (NCBI taxonomy): Eukaryota > Viridiplantae > Streptophyta > Pinopsida > Pinales > Pinaceae > Picea > Picea engelmannii. Next base: position 143,381 of record ML803733.1, read on the forward strand.
TTAATCTTAAGTAAAACTCTACATAACAAAGAGTTTGTAGAAACTTGTAAGATCTTTGTGATGAATTTTTTGAATCGAATATCCATGATAGTTTATATATTATTAAGTGTCGCAAGGGGATGAAAGCGGTGTGATAAAAATTATATTTGTAAAAATGTCACTTAACATAATAAGTGCCTAATTACTTTATTAATTACTTAAGTCTTGAGTTAGGGTTTTATTGGGTTGTTTCCTCTATATCAATAATATAAATAGGGGTTCCCTTGCTCTCACATGTATCTCATATCATTTTATCAATATAATCAAATGGTTTTTGGTGTTTATTGGAGACATTGTCTTACATTGTTCTCCATTACATAGACTTGTAGGTTTAATCCACCCCTCGATGTGTAGGTGCCCCCATTATTTATTTGCTTTTTTTTTTGCTAATTTTATATTTTCATTGCAATAGTGGTTTCATTTGGTTATAAAGACCACAATGTTTTTTTGAATCCCTTCTTACCTAGGGAGAATACTTGTCTAAACTTTGATACCTATGTTTGGTTTGACTATTCCCTTTCTCTTTATGATATCATGCAACATATTCTTATTTCTATTCACCCTGTCCTATGTGTCACTATTTCTCATATAAGATGGTTTGCAATGCTATACTTAACACTAGTAAAACCCATATATTGAACACCTTGAAGCTGAGTTTGTCAAGCACATCCCTACCATGTAAGCTATCCATAGTGTTGATATTTTTCAATCATGTAGTTTCTTATGGTTTTACCCGTTCTTGGAATTCCAACATTATTTTATCTTATTTTGAAATCCAAAGAGAACTTAATCTCGATAATTATGGAACGTGTTCTATCCAAGTTGTTTGCTACCATGTTGGATGAGCATATTTTAAAATTTGTAGAGACTAACAAATCTGATGTAAAGGGTTTGGTTGGTTTTAGGTAGATACATTAAAAATAATTAATATCATAACTCTCAAAGCCATATAGAGGAAGCAGAAAATAGTAAGAGGAAAGGCCTCCAATGAATCGTTGATCTTAGGAAAACATTTGATATTATCCCTAGACATACTTTATTTCAAAGACTGAAGGACATGGGTTTCCAAATATGATTGTTTATCTTGTTCCCACTACAAAAAAAAAAATGAGAAAAGTGAAAGATTACATAGATTATATTGCATATATTCACAATATTGATGTTAAACAATGTTTCCCCCTTCCCCTTATCTACCACTCTTTCTGGATTATATATAGAGGAGCTAGAGAATTTTTTCATCAATGAGTTATAACCAAATGAAGATTGTCTTCTTTCTAGTGTTTCCATTGTCATCATGATTTTTGTACACGATATCATCCTTATGTCTCATACCATCAAGAATCTCCAAAAGCAATTTAATATTCTATGTGACTTGTGTGGCTCTAATGGAATAAAAAATAATCTAAAAAAGACTAATCTAAAATAAAAATTAATCTCAAAAACTTATTAAATCCTAGAGATCGAGCCCTCATGTTATTATTTTTTGCAAATATTGGAGCTTACCCTCTTTTCACCAAGGAATTGATTCACATTGTTAACTTAATGCATCAACTTCAATGTCAAACTAATTGTAGTCTTGATAAGTAAAGGCATCCTTTATTTTCACTTTACTCTTTCACTCATCTAGCCAAGCATGGATAATGTGTTAGAATATTAGACATTACAAGTTTATTATAAGATCAAATTTCTCTAATGTGTTATAGTTATGCTTGTTGCATGGTTATCTGTCAATACAAGTCCACATTATTAGGATGACTTGTTCACCTAGGTTGTCAAGATAATATTACCTTTTATACATTTTCATATTGACTCATCGTGATCCCAAGTTCTTAATTTAGTTAGCTTGGTGATTCTTTTAAAATGCATGAATGCATCTTATCCTTTATATTGATGATCTTATTCTTATTTGATTGGTCCATTCTGCTTATTTAAAGAGATGGGAATGATCATTTCAATGATGGTCGTGAGATGTATGTGATGATGTAAAAGATGTAAGCCTCCTCAATTAGTACTACAAATTTTATATTGCTCTATGGTTGTTTCCCTCTTTGAAGGTTTTACCATGTAATTATTGTTGTATCTATCGTTGGTTTTTGTGAGTTATTTTTCCGTGGTGTTCATTTTTATTTTTTCTCACTTGTGATTGCCAACATACTAACACTCTTGGTATGCAGATATTGTCACTCATATACACTCCTTTGGCCTATATATTAACAAATTTCCACCATCTGTTATCTCTACCCTTGATCATAGGGTATATAAAAGAGATATACATATAATAATTAAGAAGAGGTTTACAGAGCATATTTGAGGTATACTTGGATTTCACCAAGATAGTCAATTTGTGTTAAACTTCATTACAATTATTATACTTACCTTTAGATTAATAATGAATTTATCATCACCATGCATTATCTTAAGGGCCAACTCTCTTATAGCCTTTTCTCTCATCTTAGCTAGTTCGGGGTTTGTTTTCACCGGTGAAGGATGGAAATTGACCATCACATACTTTATGAACAATGAATACGTAATCTATATAACAAGGATCCTAAATAAGAAGAATACTTCATTGATCCTATTCATCTATTATGAAATTTGTGGTAGTTATTATTCCTTATTTCCAAATCCTTACACTTTGAGATCATGGATTCATTATGAACATTAGATGTTTGATGCCATTTTCATTAGAGATCTTACTAAGTTCTAAAATCACTTATTATATACCCCCAGATCCAAATTCATTCAAGACCTAATATCTTACTACCCTATTATCTAGGCAAATTCAAATAGACACATAGATCACATCGACTTTCAAGGGAGCATTGGATGTGAGATATTGTTACAATTTAAAAGAAAAGCTTCACTCATAATATAAATTCATTATGACATATTACTCATATCTTCTCGGCCTCAAATTTTAAGAGAGACCACTCTCCCTGTATTTCTTCACGGGTATTTGATCAAGCTCAGTCTTATATATTTGTATCTCTTCTCTCCTCATCTCTCTCTATGTTGGGTCGTTTCACACTTGCACGCATCCTTCTTAATGTTGGGGAGTTTAGACCTATGGTTCATCCAAAGTTAACCAACAAAAACCCCAAGGCATCAACATATCAATCTTTATCCAAGGCCGAAGAAGGTCTCACCCAAGATGCAATGAGGATCACAGAGACTGTCTGGTCTTGCGTCGGGGATGGAGGACTAGACACACACATATCCATCTGGGTTGACATACATACATTCCATAGCTGAAAACTTACTATTATCATTACATAAAAATAATACACACACATATCCAAATACCACATGAGTGACACATAATAGATCAGAATCCCTTCAACTTTATTATTTTTTCCATTCCATTAAACATATGCATACATTAAGAAAAACATACTTGACAACAACAGAGTTTCATATTCCCTTAGGATTTTCCCATAATTACAACACATTGTTCCATGCACACTCTTTCAAACTTTAGAAATATGAAAGACTCAAACTTACAATTGAAAGCATTACAACATTGCAATATTACAAAGTCTCGAAGCCAGGTCTACGATATGGACAACAACAACAACAACTTGGTGAATGTACTAAATGAGTAACTATATTTTTGTTATTGTTGCTCCCTTTTATAGCCTCGTCGACTCTGAAACTCTTTTCTTTGTTGATTATGCTCCTCTTTCTCTACTGACTAACAGTCTCGCACGCTTCTTCCACCTACTTGCATTCCATGTATTGTTCGGGACCTAACTTCCCTAACCCCTCAGGTAGGTAGAATATTATATTTTCCAAGTAATAAAGGCCAATATTAATAAGGCATAGTAATAAGGAAGAATAAGTCAAATATAAGAAAACCTAATAGAAGTTTCCTCTTCTAGAATATCTTCCTCTAGATTGTTCTTTTGGTAGGTAGATTTACTATAAAGAGGAGTCAAGGGCATGAGAAGTCTTTGTATTGAGAATTATTGTAATAGAGCGTTGATCTCACGGAGGTTGTCCCCTCGAAGAGGCAAGTGAACATTGTTTCCTGTCAATAAAGGTATTATTTTGGTGTTGTGGTTTCATATATTGTGTTGTTCCGTTGTTATTCTCTACAATATTTATGTTTTCGGCTATTATTATAGATCTAGTACCTTACAAGTGGTATCAGAGCACTTTCCTTGGGAGAAAATTGTGGATTATTTTTTTTCAGGGTAGAGACATTTTTTGACATGTTAAAGCTAAAGATATTTGTCATTCAATGCATAAATCCATGGTCAGGGAAGCATACATGCAGGAACTACAAGTGGTACTTAAGTGCACATTGTTGGCCACTCTTGTAACCCATGTTGGTACCCCTTTGAGTGGTAGTGCATCAAAAAACACATGTATACGGATCAGCCTAGATATCTTGAAGTCCTCCATAGATAAACCAATCGATCGCGTGACAGCTATAGGGCCACCGAGAACATCAGTCAATAAGATACTCTCTAGTACCTGGGTAGTCAGATAGTACGACTAAGGGCATGGTCTAGCCTTCTTAGTTGGTGCCCTGAGATATTAGGCCAAGTACTATTGTTGGACCCCGCACGTATATCAAAGAGTTATAGCACAAGGCAAACTCTTGTCTGTAGAAACCATAAACACCCCAACCCTTGGGACAAAAATAGAGCAGAAATAGAACAGACAATATCTATTGTTGTGCAACCTTACCTCCTACACTCAAGTTGCAAAATTTCCTACACATTCAGATCAGAGTATAACTCTGCACGAGTTTAAAAAAATAAAGTTTGGATCCTACCTACACCATTATTTGAGACATATCCCATTGGATTCCTCTCTTCGCCCTGATCATAATCATACCTATCATTTTTCAGCAAACAAAAATTTCTCGTGGACCTGACCCCTTCCTAACACTCCTATTTGGCACCTATCCCATTGACTTCCTCTCTTTGCACTGATCATAGTGGTACCATTCACCAGTAATCCCTTTCTATGTGGTCCCACTTTGCCCCCTATCCAATCCCCATGGCCCACACTCGCAGCCAATATTGGGAATGACGTCTCACTGCCTTGGATAAAGCTAATGACCAAACCCGGATTGATATTTCTTCCATTACTTCCATTACTTCCAATATTGGTAACCTCAACTCTTGGCTTGCTCTACTCGAATCACTTCCCACATTCGTCACTCAATTGACCACCATGTGTCAGCAATGTCAGGACGCAGTGAACAATTTGATCGCCTTGTTTAAGCCCACCCCATATCCCTTCTCTTCTTCCACACCTTATAACCCTAAAGGTCTTGAATCCTCCCAGCCCACCTACTTTCCTTCCAACCACTTTCAATGGGACCTGCGTCCCCCTCGCGTGGAGGTGAACAAATTTGATGGCTTGGATCCCACAAGCTGGGGCACTCAAATGGAACACTATTTCTCTTTGTACGACATTACTGGTGAGTTGGAAAAACTCAAGTATGGTGTTCTCCATCTAGATCTAGAACATTAGCAATGCTGGAAATGGAGAAAAAATGTATGCCAACGGTATGTGGCTTGGACATAATTTGTTGCAGAGCTTTATTAACACTTTGACACTGACACACACCATTTAGGCTATTTGACCAAGTTGAAACAATCGAGCATAGTGGCATACTTTATAGTTGCTTTTGAGTGCTTGGCTTTCCGCAGGAAGGGCATGTCTGATGCTTTTTTGGGGGAATTATTTATCAATGGCCTCAAGGATGAGATTTTTGCCTATGTCCTCATAGCTCGCCCTCGGATTTGGGTGGAAGCTACTAAAATAGCTAAGGAATCACAACATGGTGTCTCTTCTCAAACCATAAAACCATCATTTCTTCCCCTCCCTAAACCCACCACTCCAGCCCCTCCTTCCACTCCACTAAAGATCCAGAAATTGACTAGGGAAGAAATGGTTGAACGCCAACTCAAGGGCCTTTGTTATAATTGTGATGACAAATAATTTATGGGGCACAAGTGTAAGGAACAAAATATTTTTATAGCCATCTCTAAGGATGTTTCAGAAGAAGCAGTCGAGGCCCCCACTATGGTCGAGTTACCAGAGCCAACTGATATAACTCTGCCCTCGAAGCCCCCAAAATTTGAACCAATCATTTCACTGAATGCTCTCATTGGCTTCTCTACTCCCCAAACCCTCAAGCTAATTGGTTACATTAAGAATCTGAAGGTCGTCATCCTCATTGATAGTGGCATCACCCATAATTTAATTCATCGCCACATTGCCCAAGAAACTAATTTCTATATCTATGTCGTCAACAACTTTCAAATCATGATTGTCAATGGAGGTTCCATGAAATGTGGAGGGCGTTGTGAAAATGTGTGTCTCCAAATTGGTCAGTACCACATGAAATCTCATATGTTTTCTATCAACATGTGTGGTTGTGACATTGTGCTTGGTGTGGAATGGTTATGGACTCTTGGTCCCATCCTCATGGATTTTAAGGAATTAACCATGCAATTCAGCCAGGAGGGCCAACAGTATAAGTTCCAAGGAATCATTGGTGGCTCCCCTAAAATCATCAGTTCCTATCGCATGGAAAATATCATCAAGAAAGGTCATTCCGACATTATTGCACAACTCCATTCCATTCATGCCACTAAAACACCCTCTGTGCATCCTGACCTCCAAGCCATCATCTCCAAACATCAAGCCATTTTTTCCACTCCCCAGGGACTTCCCCCTTCTCGTGGTGTTCATAACCATTCCATTCCCCTAGTACCTGACAACCTTCCTCCCAATGTTCTCCCTTATCATCATCTCTTTGCACAAAAAAATGAAATTGAGAAAATTGTTCAAGAATTACTCGCTCGTCACGGGTGTTATCCATCCTAGTACCAACCCCTACTCTTCTCCTATGGTCATGTTACTTAAGAAAGAAGGCTCTTGGCGCGTGTGTCCTAAATTTCGAGCCCTCAACAAACTTACCATCAAAGACAAATTTCCCATCGTTGTCATTCATGATCTTTTGGATGAATTAAGCAATGCCCAATTCTTTACTAAAATTGATCTCCGCTCTGGCTACCACTAGACATGTATGAAAGAGGCAGGCATTCCTAAGACTACTTTTTGAACTCATGAGAGCCATTATGAGTTCTTGGTCATGCCCTTTGGCTTTTGTAATGCTCCCTCCACTTTCCAGAGCCTCATTAATCATGTCTTTTGTCCTTTTCTTCTTCATTTTGTCTTAGTTTTCTTTGATGATATTCTCATCTATATTAAAACATGGACAACCCATATTTCCCATGTGGATCAAGTTCTTCATCTACTCTCTCAGCATCAAATTTTCCTCGAACAATCTAAATGTGTTTTTGTAGGCTTGGAAATGGAGTACTTGGGTCATATTGTTGGCAAGGATGGTGTCAGGGTGGATCCTAAGAAAATTGAAGCTATGAAGGATTGGCTTCGTCCCAAGAATCTCAAGATATTGGGTGGGTTTCTTGGTTTAACAGGTTATTATCACAAGTTTGTTAAGAATTATGGAAAAATTGTGGGGCCTCTCACTGCTCTCCTTAAAAAGAATGCTTTCATTTGGAATCCAATAGCTGATCACTCCTTCCAAGCCTTGAAAGAGGCTATGTGCACTACTCATGTCCTGGCCCTTCCTGACTTCAAAAAGACCTTTGTCATGGAATATGATGCTTCAAGGAAAGGAATTGGTGCCATTCTTATGCAAGATGGCCGACCTTTGGCCTTCACTAGCAAACAATTGTCGGAGTGCCATTTGGGCCAATCAATCTATGAAAATGAAATGATGGTCATTCTACATATTGTGGATCTCTCATGCACTTATCTATTGGGGCAACGCTTCCAAATTAAGACAAATCATCAAAGCCTCAAGTTTTTTTTGGAGCAATGACTTTCATCCCCGAAGCACAAAAATGGGTGACCAAGCTATTTGGATATGATTATGAGATCATTTACAAGAAAGGCAAAGACAATGTGGTTTCAAATGATCTTTTAAGGAAATATGAAGATGAAGGGTCCCTCTTTTCTCTATCCTTCATTGTACCCTATTGGCTCCAAGTTGTTCGCCAGGAATGGCTACAAGATCCCAAACTATCACGTATGATCCAACAATTGCAAGACAATTCTCTAGTTTCTCCAAAGTACTCTTGGCACAATGAAGAGCTTCACTACAAAGGCCGTATGTATTTAAGAAAATAGTCACAACTTAAATCCATGGTGCTTTCTGAGTTTCATTCTACACCCACAATTGGGAATTTTGGGTTTACCAAAACCTATGATAGGGTCAAACATTTTATTTTCTGGGATGGTATGAAGCAGGATGTTTGCACCTTTGTGGTGGAATGTGACGTTTGTCAATGCAATAAGGGAGAAACAATCAAAACCCTGGGCACACTACAATGACTTCCAATTCCACCCGCTATTTGGAGGCATATATCTATGGATTTCATTGTTGGCTTACCTAAATCGGGCAATAAATCCGTCATCATGGTGGTCGTTAATCGTATTTCCAAATATGCTCATTTCTATGCTCATCAACACCCATTCACTACATCCATCGTGGATCAAATTTTCATGGATCATATCTTCAAGCTTCATGGCATGCCTCATTCCATTGTCTCTGACTGAGATCCCACTTTCATCGACAATTTTGGCAAGAATTGTTCAGGCTACAAGGCAACCAATTTCATCTCATCACGGCCTATCATCCCCAGATTAATTGTTAAACTGAAGTTGTCAACAAGTATTTGGAAACATATTTGAGGTGTTTTTCATCTGAGAGGCAAAATCAGTGGGCTCAATGGTTACCCCTAGTTGAATGGTGGTACAACACTTATTGTCATATAACTACTTGCATGACTCCTTTTGAAGTGACATATGGACTAAATACGCCTTCAATTCTCTCATACATGTCAAGTGTCTCCAAGGTCGAGGCGGTTGACCAAACTCTTACAGTTCAAGAGGCTATTCTATGTACCCTCAAAGAGAATTTTTTCATGGCTCATAATCACATGAAGCAAAAAGTAGATTGAGGTCACTCAAAACGTCAATTTGTTGAAGGGGACTACGTGTTTCTTCGACTGCAACCTTATAAGAATACTTCACTCAATTCTGACCATTGTCAGAAAATGGCACCCAAATTTTATGGTCCTTATATAGTTCTTAAGTACGTGGGACGGGTGGCCTATAAGTTAGCTTTTCCTAGTCATTCTAAGCTCCATCCTGTTTTTCATGTCTCTTGCTTAAAGAAGGTGATTGGAACTAAGTTCCAAAATCAAACCAGTATTCTCGAGTTGGATGAAGAAGGCTCCATCTGGTTGCATCCACAAGCATTCTTGGACCAGCATGAGCGTTGTCTTCATCAGCGCACCATCAAGGAAGTGTTAGTATAGTGGAAAGATACAACTCCAGCAAATGCCACCTGGGAGCCAGCTACCATTCTGCAGCAATTTCCTCATCTCAAGCCTTGAGGACAAGGTTGTTTTTTTAGGGGGAGGACATGTTAGGGACCTAACCTCCCTAACCCCTCACATAGTTAGAATAATATATTTTCCATGTACTAAAGGCCAATATTAATAAGGCCTGGTAATAAGGAAGAATAAGTCAAATGTAAGAAGACCTAATAGAAGCTTCGGCTTCTAGAAGATCTTCTTCTAGATTGTTCTTTTGATAGATAGATTTAGTATAAATAGGATTCGAGGGCATGATAAGTATTTGTCTTGAGAATTATTGTAATAGAGCACTGCCCTGCTGGAGGTTGGCCCCTTGAAGAGGCAAGTGAACATTGCTTTCTATCAATAAAGGTATTATTTTGGTGTTGTGGTTTCATATATTGTGTTGTTCTGTTGTTATTTTCTACAATATTTTTGTTTCGGCTATTATAATAGATATGGTACCTTACACATATCCTTTCTGGAATTAGGGTGATCTTAACTGCCTCACCAACTCATCTCCACATTCCCTTGTGTTGCTGGCAGTAATCATTAGGGGATATTTCTCGACGATTCCTTTCTTGATTCCAGCATGCATTTTCTTGATTTCTAGTGCGTTGCTCAAAACTCTGACTGACGCGCATTTGGTAGACCTCGAACTTTGCGTGCAATGTCAAAACTCGGTCTGACACATGCTTATTTCCAATCCTTTCACAATATCTTGGGAACGTACAAAACTAGAATGGGTGCGCAAAACTTCGTTTGTGCGCCCACGTGATATTAACCCAAAACTTTGGGTGCCAACAGGCCCCAACCACTATTACTTGGCTCGTCCTCGAGCCAACTGCCTTATGGAAATATTGTTGAAAATATCTTGAGTAAAAGAAAATCATCATCAGTGACAAGCCACAACGTCAAACTGGGTTATGGTTGTAGCCATGTTTAAGTAAGAGCAATTCATCTAGCAAGGTTGTAGCTGCAACCTGACATCGGTATGGGAATAAGTAAAGCAGGCCCCAAGGTAAGTGATCGCTTTGGACTTCATTTGGTTAGTTGCTCGACCCTTTCCATTCGAAGGTGTATGTGGTGATGAATAAGGGTTATGTTTAAAGCACACCATGCATACACCAACCCCTTATATGAACTTAATTTCCATCAAGAGAAAGCATCATCATTTGCTTGTATTTTTTCTTTAATATGGCAAGACAAAAGATAGGGAACTTCAATCTTGGTGGAACGAAGAACCCAAAGTGCAGGGTTATCAACTTTAGGAAAGGCAATTATCTATGGAAACATATGAGATTAGGGATTGTGGCAAATGAAAGAGTGGGGCCTCGGCTCAGTAGTTGAAGATGAAGTGTCAAGATGTATGACAATTGGATGGTGGGTTCTGGGGTGGCCTGGCTAGGTTGGCCATCACACGTCCTGAGATGTATGTGAAGAGGGGCCATGAAAGGGGATGTAAATTAATGGAAAGTGGAAGGAACATAGTGAGCGGAGAGAAATTGGGGTTGTGGGCGATGGGTTGGAAAAATAGGGAATCGGACGTGGAGAATTTCTTCAACGATTACATGGGTGGGAGTGGATATATATAGGGTGAAAAACGGTCGGAGGTGGGAGCGAGATTGTAGAGATAAAACTGGCCAATGTGATGGATTGGAGAAGAAGTATAGAATTATGGTGGAGTTTCATGGATGGAGAGATAATGGCTCAGATCTATCATAGTAGTGATGTGCCTTTTGAAATGTGGTGTCATATCTTCGTATGTGCCAAGGCTATGGGTGATCTACCTGAATCTTATTGCTTGACCCTTCAGTGCAATGTAGTGGCAAGTAGTTCAACCCAGTCTCATGTGAACCCTTTTCCCGAGGCAAAACTTTGTACGGGAACTATAACTTCGACCTGAATTAGGAAATCTTGGAAATTCGCAAACTATCAATCCATTTAATATGCTTATGTGACTAGAGTGTATTGTGCCATCAAAAGGGAAAATATTTCCAAATATCTATTCTTCTATCTGTTGTACATACTACGCTACTCCTACTCTAACAGACTTCATAATGAGAGAAGGGGATAAGTGACAGTTGACCCCTACGGGCCATAGTACACCTTCAACCTGTTTCCATTAATAATTCCCTTGAGCAGTTGTCCTTTTAAATGTAACCAGCTTGGCGACACTTGCTTCACTGATGTAGACCAACTAGAAAGGACCCAACCAATGCATATGTAGCTTTCCAGGGTGTTGTAAATATTTTTTGTCATGCAACAAAAGTAAATATCCAAGCTGGAGTATTTTCTAGCAGATGTTACGATCGTGCCATGCCTTATGTCTCTCCTTTTCAAACACCTGGATGGATCTCGCCATCACACGGTCCTCCTCTAACACCATAAGTTTATCTAGCCTGTGTTGAAGGGATTGTTCATCTGTCATCTAGGTTTTTAGGGAAACCCGAAGGCTAGGAACAACAAATTCTAGTGAAATGATTGCTTCTTTCCCATAGACCAATCTGAATGGTGTGCGCTTTGTCAGCATTTTGCATGTTCTTCAATAATCCCATAAGATTGCAAGGATGCGTTGAACTATTGGCACCCAAAGTTTTAGGTTAATCTCGCATGCACACCCATTCCAATTTTGTGTGCGCCTAAGCTAATGCATGGAGAATGACAAGAAGTGTGCACTAGACCAAGTTTTGATATTGCGTGCCAAGTTCGAGATATACCAAGTGTGCGGCAGCCCAAGTTTCATCATTTGCATTGGAAATTAAGAAGACGTAAGCTAGAATCGAGAAAGGAATCATCAGGAAATCTCCCTGAATGATTACTGCCAGGAGAAAAAGGGAACGTGAAACAACCAAAGGATGAGCTAGCCAGGAAGTTAGGATTGCCCCGATTCCAAAAGGCTATGTGGATCGTAGGCAAGTGACAGAAGCGTGCGAGGAAGTTTGTCATTAGTGCAAGTGGAGCATAATTGAAAGAAACAAAGCTCCTGAGCATAGAAAGCTACAAAATGAAGCAACGACATTGGAAATGGAGTTACACACACCTGCTTAGAGGATTCATTAAGTTGTTGTTTGTTCTGTGTCGAGCTCACTCTGAGCCTTTGTAGTAGTTTAATGTTGTAAATATTTTGTATAGGGGTTTGAGTATGTCATACGTCTGAGGTCTAAAAGGATGTACATGGCACAATATGTTGTAATTATGTAGAATTATCTAAAGAGGACATGAGACTTTGTTGTTGTTGTTGAATATAGTTTTTTTAATGTATGCTTTTGTTCAATAGAGTCGGAGCAGTAATAAAGCTACAACAATTTTGATCTAACATGTGCCACTCATGTGTTATTTGGATATGTGTGTGTATTGTTTTAGATATTGATAATAGTAAGTTGTTGTTAATGGAATGTATGAACCCTATCCTAGACGGATCCCTGTGTATTTAGTCCTTCATCCCTGTCACAGGACCAGATGGTCTATGTGATCCTCATTGTGTCTCAGGTGAGACCTTCTTTAGCCTTGGCTATGTTAGAAAAGTAGGTGTGCTTGTTTAACCATATAAAATATAACAATATTGTCACCCAACCATAGGCCGAAGCCACCCCCAAGCACCTTAAACTTGACAAAGAATAATTATGGAAGCAAGCCCTAGGCCTAATAGCCAATCAATGTAGCGTACCTCTCTCTAGAGCTAGCGCACAAGGCAGAAAGTCCAAACCATAACCAAGAGAAAATCCAAGACTAAAACCGAAAATACAAGTTGCAATAGCTGCAGCTGCAACTACTCTCCAGACTTGCGCACTTACTAAATTTATCCAATGTGCACTAGATTTCTCCAGTTGTGAGCTATATGTGTACAAATGAGCTCTGGCATCCTATATTTATACTACTATTTCTTATCTGTATGGATCGACTTCTCTTTCTGGAGGATAAAGGCTCAATATTAAATTATTTTGTTTAGTCGACTTGTTTTCTAGGGTTATATCCAATGCTTTAGGGTTTCTTCTTGCTTCCTGAAATATTTTATTCTTGTCGGGGTTACACGTGGAGGTTAATACCTCCCATAGCTACCATAATATCAACACTCCCTCCTAGCTAGGGAGGTATTGAAGGCAATGGTCTTGAGCACAAACATACCATTCACCAGTAGCATCATCATAGCCACTCAGACTATCTCATGATTAAATCATGAGCACCATCATCACTATCAGTATCATTTGAAATCATCAACTACATCATATCTTTAATCCATACTCCATCTAACTAATGATGTTGAATAAGTCACTCACTCCACAGAGTGATACAAGAACTATTATTCTAATTCGGACATATGTCTTAGAAGAATAATTGTTCCAACAGTTCTTGGAAGCCACACCACGAGATACAAGGACTATTCTTCTAATACGAACATACATCCTAGAAGAATAATTGTCCTGGACCATACACTGAATATCCATCTAGCTGGTAATCATTTTCAACACTACTGATAGTCTTCATGGCAATCAGAATAATGCCATGCAATAGAACACAATTGTGTATATCCATAGTAGTACACAACTACTATCGAGTGGTACACAACCACACTAAGTAGCAGACGACTACCTGATAAGTGACACATAGTCACAAACAGTGGAACACATCCAACACAGTGGCATACAACTATTGTCCAGAGACATAGAGTCTCCACAGTGATAATATCATCTGATATCAACCTGTATAACTAATCCAAAAAGGATCCAGAGAAGGTTAAGACAACTCAGAACGCACAAAAGCAAATTAGAACGCTCAGAATGGTTCCAGCAGGCAGAGAAAGAGAAAAAATTCAAAACTCCTAAAACTCGGTGAAAATGGAATAATCACAAAGAGCGCGTCGCAAGATTTCTAACGGCGCAAATGGATCGTCAAACGGAAATATGGATCAAAATTTATAAGCAGTCAAAGTTCAGTCAAACTTGGCCAAAAAGGCAAAAGTCAAAGTGACACGTTGCACCATTGCAAGGGTGACACGTGGCACAACTGAGTTGGCAAGGAAGCAGACACGTGTGCAAGTTAAGTGATGACATGTGTCAATTTTCATGGGCGAATCATGTGGTGCCAAGTGGCATTTTTCATGGACAAATTATATGGTGCCATGTGGCCCAGTCATGGGCTACCATGTGCCACCCCTCTAATGGCTGGAGTTAGAAAAAGTTTTATTGACTCCCCAAGGGTCGAACTCATGACCTCTCACCGACCCAAAGGCCCCCACAAGTCCGCATTAAACATTAGGCCATACAATATTACTTGTTTGTAATATGGTTCAATTATTATTTAAATGTAAAGTCTTCACTAATGCGCCAAAAGGAGGGGCTAGGCCTTCAGCCCAACCCCTGTTCACGTGTTTTAAACCATGCGACCATATTATTTTTCCCACCTAGGGGCTGAACTCAACCACCACCAAATATAGCAATTCCGCCATTTTCTCTGTCGGTTACAAACCATGTGTTAAAATGGAGATCCGTGGGATTCAACCTCGGAACCTCCACCAAACAAACTCTAAACTTAGCCTCTGCTAACCGCCATGCCAACCACCTTAGTTATGACATAACCGCCCAGATTTTGTATATAAGGGGGTTTCGGGCAATGCATTCAAAACACACAAGAGCACGGAGAAGGGGCAGGCTAAGCGCATCCGTACAGTACGGATTTGGGTGCATTTTTCTAGATTTTGGGATGGATTTCGAGATCTGTCAGTTATTTATTGCAGAAGCAGTGGCACGGAAACTGAGGCAGGGGTGTCTTGGGGGCCTGAAAGTGTCCAACTCGGATTGAGGCGTGGAGACAGTCATGTTTAGGTAAAACGATGCCACGAACGCAGTGGTGGTGTTAGTTTTCTTATCTGAGCAAAGCTTATGTGGCTTAACTCCAGAATGAGGTATACTTATGTATTTTGCCCAATTCTTTTGTGGAGCTAATAAAAAGACCTACCCATTTGAGAGCAGGACCCGGAGACATAGTCCACTAGAGATGAACTCCATTATCAAGTTCTTTGTGTTCATATTGCATGATTATGTCTCTTTCCTTTTGAGCTTTTCCTTCTTTATGGTGTACTTTTGTTTATGCTCATTTAATACAGTTCTTTAATAAGTCACCTCACGAAAAGATCCTGGATCATGTTGGTATCAGAGGATCAACAAGGAACGATTGAAGGGTGAAGGCAAGAAACTCAAGCCCATCTGATACGGACCCTTCACTATTTTAGAGAAAAGAGGAACTAATGCTTTTCGTTTAGATCTTCCACCTTATATGCAGATATATTTAGTTGTGAACGTAGAGAATTTGAAACTTTTTTAGCATCCCGTGATCATGGATCAAGATGAGGAAGTTTCAATACCTTCAGTTGATGAGTTTGCACCTAAGTACTTGGATGAGTTACAAGAAGATATCATCCTGGACAGAAGGACGAGGACTTCATGTAGGGGTGATGTTGTTTTTCTTCGAGTAGGCTTAAAGGGTACACATCCAAGCAAGGCAAAGTGGATTGAGAAGGATAAGGTGAGGGAACTCTTCCCTCACTTACCAATTGATTGATGAAATCTTTTCGTGGTCCAAAAAGCTCTCAATGGGAAGGCGTGATCCAAAAAGGATCCATAGAAGGTTAAGACAACTCAGAATGCACAGAAGCAAATCAGAATGCTCAGAATGGCTCTAGCAGGAAGAGAAAGGGCAAAAATTCAAAATTCATAAAACTTAGTGAAAAGGGAATAATCACGAAGAGCACGTCACAAGCTTTCTAACGGTGCAAACGGCTTGTCAAACGGAGTTACGGATCAAAAGTTATAAGTGGTCAAAGTTCAGTCAAACTTGGTCAAAAAGGCAAAAGTCAAAGTGACATGTTGCACCACTGCAAGGGTGACACGTGGCACAACTAAGTTGTCAAGGATGCAGACACATGGGCAAGTTGAGTGATGACATGTGTCAGTTTTCATGGGCGAATCATGTGGTGACAAGTGGCATTTTTCATGGACAAATTATATGGTGCCACATGGCCCAGTCATGGGCTGCCACGTGGCACCCCTTCAATGGCTGAGGTATGCAAAACTTGTATTGACTCCCCAAGGGTCGAACTCATGACCTCTCACCAGCCCAAAGGACCCACAAGTCTACATTAACCATTAGACCATACAATATTACTTGTTTGTAATATGGTTCAATTATTATTTAAATGTAAAGTCTGCACTAATGTGCCAAAAGGAGGGGCTTGGCCTTTGGACTAGCCCTTGTTCACGTGTTTTAAACCATGCGACCATATTATTCCACCTGCCTAGGGTCTGAACTCAACCACCTCCAAATATAGCAATTCCACCATTTTCTCTGTCAGTTAATTATCCATTCCGCCATTCTAGCCAACCTCTGCCAGTTTTAGCAAGCACCCCAAAAATTAGAGCACATCCGTACAGTACGTATTTGGGCGCAATTTTCTAGATTTGGGCATGGATTTCGAGATCTGTCAATTATTTATTGCATAAGCAGTGGCATGAAAATCGAGGCAGGGGTGTCTTGGGGGTTGAAAGTGTCTGACTCGGATTGAGGTGTGGAGACAGTCATTTTTAGGTAAAACGGCGCCATGAACGCAGTGGTGGTGTTAGTTTTCTTATCTGAGCAAAGATTATGTGGCTTAACTCCAAAATGAGGTATACTTATGTATTTTGCCCAATTCTTTTGTGGAGTTTATAAAAAGACCTACCCATTTGAGAGCAGGACCCGGAGATGTAGTCCATTAGGGATGAACTCCGTTATCAAGTTCTTTGTGTTCATATTGCATGATTATGTCTCTTTCCTTTTGAGCTTTTCCTTCTTTATGGTGTACTTTTTTTTATGGTCATTTAATACAGTTCTTTAATAAGTCACCTGACGAAAAGATATTGGATCATGTTGGTATCAGAGGATTAGCAAGGAACGATTGAAGGGTGAAGGCAAGAAACTCAAGCCCATCTGATATGGACCCTTCTCTATTTTGGAGAAAAGCGGCACTAATGCTTTTCATTTAGATCTTCCACCTTACATGCAGATATATTCAGTTGTGAACGTAGAGAATTTGAAATGTTTTTAGCCTCCCATAATCATGGATTAGGATGAGGAAGTTTCAATACCTTCAGTTGATGAGTTTCCACCTGAGTACTTGGATGAGTTACAAGAAGATATCATCCTAGACAGAAGGACGAGGACTTCACGTAGGTGTGATGTTGATTATCTTCGAGTAGGCTTAAAGGGTACACATCCAAGCAAGGCAAAGTGGATTGAGAAGGATAAGGTGAGGGAACTCTTCCCTCACTTACCAGTTGATTGATGAAAGCTTTTGGTGGTCCAAAAAGCTCTCAATAGGAAGGCGTGATCCAAAAAGGATCCAGAGAAGGTTAAGACAACTCAGAACGCACATAAGCAAATCAGAACGCTCAAAATGGCTCTAGCAGGCAGAGAAAGGGAAAAAATTCAAAATTCCTAAAAACTCAGTGAAAATGGAATAATCGCGAAGAGCGCGACGCAAGCTTTCTAACGGCTCAAATGGCTCGTCACACAGAGTTACGGATCAAAAGTTATAAGTGGTCAAAGTTCAGTCAAACTTGGTCAAAATGGAAAAAGTTAAAGTTACATGTTGCACCATTGCAAGGGTGACACGTGGCACATCTGAGTTGGCAAGGATGCAGACATGTGGCACAGTTGAGTTGGCAAGGATGCAGACACGTGGGCAAGTTGAGTGATGACATGTGTCAGTTTTCATGGGCGAATCATGTGGTGACAAGTGGCATTTTTCATGGACAAATTATATGGTGCCACGTGGCACCCCTCTAATGGATGGGGTATGCAAAAAATTTATGGACTCCCCAAGGGTCAAACTCATGACCTCTCACCAGCCAAAAGGCCCCACAAGTCCACGTTAACCATTAGACCATACAATATTACTTGTTTGTAATATGGTTCAATTATTATTTAAATGTAAAGTCTGCACTAATGCGCCAAAAGGAGGGGCTAGGCCTTCGGTCCAGCCCCTGTTCACGTGTTTTAAACCATGCGACCATATTATTCTGCCCACCTTGGGGCTGAACTCAACCACCTCCAAATATAGCAATTCCACCATTTTCTTTGTCGGTTAATTATCCATTCTGCCATTCTAACCAACCTCTACCAGTTTTAGCAAGCACGCCAAAAATTAGTTACAAACCATGTGTTAAAATGGAGGTATGTGGGATTCAACCTCGGAACCTCCGCCAAACAAACTCTAAACTTAGCCTCCGCTAACCGCCATGCCAACCACCTTAGTTATGACATAACTGCCCAGATTTTGTATATAAGCGGGTTTCGGGCAATGCATTCGAAACACACAAGAGCACGAAGAAGAGAAAAGATGAGTGTATCCATACAGTATGGATTTGGGCTCATTTTTCTAGATTTTGGCACGGATTTCGAGATCTGTCAGTTATTTATTGCAGAAGCAGTGGGACAGAAACCAAGGTAGGGGTGTCTTGGGGGCCTGAAAGTGTCCGACTCGGATTGAGGCGTGGAGACAGTCATTTTTAGGTAAAACGACGCCACGAATGCAGTGGTGGTGTTAGTTTTCTAATATGAGCAAGTCTTATGTGGCTTAACTCTATAATGAGGTATACTTATGTATTTTGCCCAATTCTTTTGTGGAGTTAATAAAAAGACCTACCCATTTGAGAGCAGGACCCGGAGACGTAGTCCACTAGGGACAAACTCCATTATCAAGTTCTTTGTGTTCATATTGCATGATTATGTCTCTTTCCTTTTGAGATTTTCCTTCTTTATGGTGTACTTTTGTTTATGCTCATTTAATACAGTTCTTTAATAAGTCACCTGACGAAAAGATCCCAGATCAATAACAATATCATGATACAAGTTGAGTCATCTGGTCCATTCTTCCACTCACATTTGTGATATATGGAAGAGCATCTTCCCTCAGAAGGTAAAACATCAGCCATGGGCTATCTGGACTATTCTTCTCAAATATAGAAGAATAATTGTCCTTGATTTCTGAGCCTCAACCATTCACCTAATTGGGTCATTCCTCTAGCACTAATCATAGTGCAACCTGGAGAGATTGAGTTTGCCCTAGGGAATGCTTGTTCCCGATTGCTTAACATGGACCATTCACCTAACTGGGCCATTCTTCTAGCACTAATCATAGTGAAACCTGGAGAGAATGAGTATGCCCTAGGGAATGACTGTCTGGACCATTTTCCGAGGAAATGATTGTCCTGTACCAACCTCCAAAACAGACCATTCTTCGAAACTGCTCACAATTGTGAACTTCAAAAGAATGACTACCCGGTGAGGCAAACCATTCTACTTGACCACTACTCGGAGTGACTGCCAAGAAGAATGATTGTCCTAGACCATTCCCCCATACTGGCCACAAGTGGAATCGTTGTGTATGGTACATCAGCAATTTATCTAACCATTTTCATTATGAAAATGATTGTCCGATATGGACCATTTTCCGAACTGGAAAAAGCATGTTCGTCATAAATCTCAAACCACTTTCCAAAATGGAAAGGAACTGCTCATCCTGGACCATTTTTCGAATCAAGAAATGACTGTCCATAAATCAATAACACATTAGTGCTCCCTCCCATCTTGGGAGTAATCTCTTCCTTTTTCAATAAGGAAGTCGTCTCCATGAGCCCCAGCTTGTTTCTTAAGTACACAAACTTTTCATCTTTGACAAAGGCTTTACCAAAATATTTGTTATCTCCTCATATGTGGAGATATATTGGAGAACCACTTCTCTTTTCTGGATTCATCACGAAGAATATAATGCTTGATCTCAATGTACTTCGGTCTGTCATGGAACATTGGTTTTCTCTGAAGGATTCATATAGCTCTGATCATTACAATATATCATGGTCGAGTTTAGCACTTTTGTTTTCATCTATCTCATGACATTGTGGAAAATCTCAAACTGAAACATATCCAAGTAGCACTTATTCTATGATCGTGAGAGTTTTCCATGGATTAGCAATCCATCATCTTGGACTTCTGAGTAACTATTCTAATATGCTATCTCTGTTATATAAATTTTTCACCACTCTTCTATTGTATATGAGATACTCTGCATCAAGTTGTTTGAATCCATACAAGGTCTTCTTATATATGCATACATGGGTCTCTTGCTGGTATAAGCTTCTTTCTCATTTTCTTTATTTGGGAAGACTAGTCTTTTACATGTAAATTCCAGTCCATGGATACTGGTGAGCTATCGTTATAGTTTTTCTCCCTCCTTCTGGAAGAACCTCTGAATCTCTCAATGCTTCCATTCACAAGTCTTTTTAACATTTTCTTGCATACACTGTTCTTTATCATAATTTCCATTTCTTGTGCTTGATTGCTTCTAGTGGGTTCAAACCAAGCTGGTAGTCTTGTGATTCTTGGTATAATAATTGGTTGTTCTCGATTTTCTTTCTTTCTTGGAATCTTCATGTTCTTCCTCATGTTTCTCTCTATCTCTTGGGTCCATGGAGTCTTCTATAGATTCCATGCCCTAAAGATTCCAAATTTTTCCTTTCATCATAGGATCATGGATGTAGATGGACAACTAAGGATACTTTAAGGCTTCTTTTCGAAGAAGACTTCTTCTAAACACGTGTTGCTTATCATGGCTTCTACTTTCAATGGGAACATGGACATATACTTCATAATCCTCAATGGATCATATCATTTATGATTAGCTCCCTCCTAATCCTTGTTTCATGTATGAATGCATGCTCTTCTTTTTGGAATTCCATAATCAACTCCCTCTGTCTAAGAGAGT
>ML803734.1:0-20795 GCA_009831015.1 Picea engelmannii
GCCCGCGCCCAGTGAGAAGTTAGGGCACGGGTTACTTGTTTTAAGTAGTTTTTTGAGGATTTGTTCAGCATGGCTTTGGCTAGGAAGAGGCATGAGTAGGCCTGATGCCAGGTAAACCTGTATGGTGCATTTTAGGGTTATAAAAACCCCTCCTGAGCTTTCTCACGACTTTGAGTCTTAGAGAATATTCTTGCGTGCACTCCTTTCTGCAACTCTCAGACACTTCCAAGTGCTGAATACCTTCGACTCTATGCACTCCTGCAGCAGCAGTCCTCCAATACTCTGCTCAGATTCAAAACTGATACTTTCCTTAGCCTGCACACTCCTTGCACGACTCCTATAACCCAATTTCACTTCTGGGTGAACGAGAACAAGTGTTAAACTATCTGAGCCTTCTCTCAATGCACTCCTTGCGGACAACTTCAACTGCACTCATTGTAGGAATCCTTTCTCAGATAGAGAAACAATTGGAACTCATTTCTCCTACTTCCTTTCTCAGATTTCAAACACTCAGCAAGAAATCATTCATACATGGCATGTAAAACAAATGCATAACAGGAAGTAAATACTCATGAGCATAGCATTCAGCATACATACACAGAGAACAAACACAAAACCATGGATTTGAATTAAACCCTTCTATCAATTCAAACTCTGTACATGGGTGTTCTTCCACAACTCTCTGTATGCTCTTCTTCTCAATGCTCAAGATTATGTTACAATGCACAATGAGGGTGTCTATATCTTGTTTCCCTCTTTTCTTCTAAAACTGTCTAATCTAAAATTAAAATCCTATCTACCTGCATTAACTATATTAAATGTCGTCTATCTACTAAGGAAGAGAGCGTATGGCTCAAGGTCCTGATTAGATTTATAAGTGTGCTTCATTAAATCTCCTCATTAATGTTTGTGCAATAGTTTCAAGGTGTTTTCAAAAATTCGTGTTGGCTTGTCCAGCTGTCCACTTGCATTCCGCGCTGGCTCACTTGAACTGGGAGATGCTCCTTGCTTGAAAATTTTCATGGGATCCTGTCCATGAGCTCTTGAATGGTCTGTCCATGCTTCTGTATCTCCGCTTCAGTCTCCCAGCTGGCATCTTCAACTGGATGGCCCTTCCACTTGACCAAATATTCAAAATATTCTTTCCGCCTGGTCCTCTTACCCACTTTCTTGTCCAGTATGCACTCCATCTGTGGCTTCTCTGCAACTGGAATTTTCTTTGTCCACTGGATCACTAGCTATTCATTTTCTGCTTCTGTGTCCTCAGGTTTATATGGGTATAAATTTGAGACATTGAATATCGGAGATATTCCGATCCCATCATGTAATTCAATCTCATAAGCATTTTCTCCCATTTTTTCCAAGACCTTGCAGGGTCTGATTTTATTCATCTTCAATTTATTACACGTTCCTCTCTGGAACCTTTCCTTCCTTAGATGTGCTAGAACCAGATCACCAACCTCGAACTGAAGTTGTATCCTATGTTGATCGACTCTGCGCTTATACTCCTGGCTTGAATTCTGCAACCACTCCTTCACCTGGCTGTGAAGTTCCTTCATCGCTTCTGCGAAATCTTCTGCACTAGCGCTCCTAGTTGTATTCTGTCTTGAATCCCTCAATTCAGAAATTCCCCTTGGCTGTATGCCATAAAAAATCTGAAATGGACTCTGTCCTGTACTCCTGTTCACTGAGTCGTTATACGCAAACTCTGCCTGCGGAAATATATTGTCCCAACTGCTATGGTGCTCTGTCACTAAGTTTCTCAGTAAATCTCCCAGACTCCTATTTACCACTTCTGTCTATCCATTTGTCTGCGGATGATACACTGAACTAAACAACAAGTTAGTTCCTAGATTCTTCCATAAGGTTCTCCAGAAATGTCCTATGAACTTCGTATCTCTGTCTGAAACTATACTCCTTGGTAATTCGTGAAGTCAAATGACTTCTTTGAAAAATAGGTTCGCGATGTGAGTCGCGTCACTAGTTTTCTGACATGGGATAAAGTGTGCCATATTGGAAAATCTATCCACCACCACAAATATTGAATCACGACCTCCTTGTTTTCTTGGCAACCCCAATACAAAATCCATGCTAATTTCATCCCACGGCCTCTCTGGTATGGGCAATGGTTGATAAAAGCCTGCATTCTACTTCCTCCCCTTCGACTGTTGGCAAATCCTGCATCTGTCCACAAATATCTTGACCTCTGATCACATCCCTAGCCAAAATTATGACTCGCTCAGCTTTGCGAATGGTTTTTCATGACCGAAGTGTCCGGCCAATCCTCGACTATGTTTCTCCTTCAACAGATTCTCCCTCATGGAACAATTTGGAATACACAGTTGATTGCCTTTAAACAACAATCCTTCCTGGATCATGTATTCGGCTCACTGGCTTCTATATCTGAGAAATGGATTCTCAATTACTTCATACGCTTCCTTGAAGTCTGGATCATCTACGTACATGTCTCTGAAATCATCAAAAACCAATGTTTTGACTTTGAATTCCTGCAACAACAAACACTTCCTACTCAAAGCATCAACAACTTTGTTAGCAATACCATAAATATGTTTAATCACAAATGTAAAATTATGCATGTATTCAACCCACTTAACATGCCTCTGATTCAACTTCTCTTGTTGAGTCACAAACTGTAATGCATGGTTATCACTATACAAAACAAATTCCTTCGGAATCAAGTAGTGCCTCCACTTTTTCAATGCCTGAACGATGGCATAAAATTCCTTATCATATGTGGAGTACTTCACTTTCGCTTCATTCAACTTCTCACTGAAATATGCGATGGGCCTGTAATCTTGACTCAAGACCACTCCTATCGCAAATTCGCTTGCATCGCATTTCACTTGAAATGTCTTTTGGAAATCTGGCAACACAAAAACTAGTTGTTCCATGATCTTCTTCTTCAACAGATTGAAACTTTTCTCAGCCTCTTCAATCCAGTGAAAATATTTATGTCTTTTCTTCACTGTGTCCATCATCGTTGTGCTGATTCCACTGAAATTCCTGATGAAATTTTGGTAGAAACTAGCTAACCCATGGAAACTTCTCACCTCAAATATGTTCTTCGGTGATGGCCAATTTTTTATTACCTCCACCTTATTTGGATCCATCCTTAACTCTTTCACTGAAATAACAAACCCCAAGTAACTGAGTTTTGTCTTCATAAATGAGGACTTCCTCATGTTTATCAACAACTTCTCCTACTACAATTTCTTCATCACTGTAGCCAAATGCTTCAGATGCTCCGCTACAGTTTTACTAAAAACCAGTATGTCATCCAAATACACGATGAAAAATTTCCCGATGAACTCCTTCAGGGTTTCGTTCATCAACCTCATGAAGGTACTTGGCACGTTTGTTAAGCCAAACGACATAACAAGCCATTCATACAAACCCTCATTTGTTTTGAATGTTGTCTTCCATTCGTCACCTTCTCTCATGCGAATATGATGATAACCACTATTCAAATCAATCCTCGAAAAAAAAATTGCTCCACTTAAGAAATCCATCAAATCATCCATTCTTGGCAATGGGAATCTGTACCTAATAGTTATCTTATTAATCTCCCTTGAATCAGTGCACATCCTCCAGCCTCCGTCTTTCTTCGGACTAAGTACTGTCGAAACAACACATGGGCTCAAACTTTCCCTCACCAAACCTTTGTCCAATAACTCCTGGAACTGTCTTTTGATCTCTTCATTCTCTTGCGGCATCAATCTATATGTGGATTTGTTTGGAAAACTGGCTCCTGGTATGAGATCAATGTGATGACTCACACTTCTCATCGGTGGCAATGAACGAGGTAATTCATCCACTACAATGTTAGAGAACTCTTCCAGCAGTTCCTGAACCTCCTCTGGTAAATCATCTACTCTTGTGCTAGTCATAAAAATCCTCGGTTTCTTGACCACAAAGAATTGTGGATCCTCCTTCTTCTTAACCTCGGTAAGGAGTTCCTTCCCACTCATGATAAGTACAGTGTTACTTACTTCCGGATTCACCTCCTTATCCTTAATTGGAAGCAACATATGTGTCCTCCCATTCTTCTCCAGGGTGTATGTATTCATCCTCCCATCATGAATCACATTTCTATCATATTGCCACACTCTACCCATCAATAGATGACAAACATCCATAGGAATAACATCACACAAGATTTTATCATTATATCCACCTATCTTGAATTCAACTAAGCAATGTTTAGTGACATTTACCTGGTGTCCCTTCTACAACCACAAAATTCTGTACAGGCTTGGATGATCAATCGTCTCTAGCTCCAGCTTCTCTACCATCTCGGTCGAAACAAGATTATCTGTGCTACCGCTGTCTATAATGACCTTGCACACCCTGTCCTTGGTCTTGCAAGCAGTCCTAAAAATGCTAGTCCTTTGGACTGAACTTTCCACCTCTTTCTCTGGTGTCAAAAGGACTTTTCGCATCATGAGAAATCTTCCACCTTCAACATCCTCTGCCTCAACATTTCGCCCCTGTGCTTCGGCGATGTGAGTCTCTCCATTGTCCTTCTTTTTCTCTGGACACTCGAATGACATGTGCCCATTTTTTCCACATGTGAAGCATGTGATTACTCCACCTCTTCCTCTTCCTCTACCTCTAGTATGAGGAAAAGTGTTGTTGTCAGCATAATCTCCTCTCTGCTCATCATGTTGTCCTTTATGTTCAGCATATCTCCCTCGCTGTGAGCTTCCACCTCTCTCAACTCGAGTCTAAGGTTTCGTTCAGTATGCCTTAGGCTTCTGATATTTTTCTTGGGCAACCGATTTGCCTCTGGGCTGACTTCTACCTCGGTCCCTTTGACTCTGCTTTCATCTCATCTTCTCTTCAGCTTTCAGAGCCATCTGATAAGCATCTTCTACCATTCAGATGGTTACCATACTCATTTCATCCTGAATCTCATATCTCAGGTCATTCATATAACTGGCCACTTTTTCGTCATTGCTTTCGTGATGACTTGCTCTGATATTCAACCTGTAAAACTCTTCAGTATATTCCTTTACTGTCATCAGCTTTTGTCTCAGGTTCTGCATCCTCCTAAACAAAGAAATTAGATAGTCCCTGGGAATGAATTTTTCCCTCATCTTTGCGATCATCCTATCCCAGCTCTTAATTTTTTGCTTGCCTTGGCAATGCCTATATGCTTGTAGTTCATCCCACCACAAGGCTGCATGTCCTTTTAATATCGTGATGGCATGCCTGACTTTCTTTCCCTCTTCAATATCTTCATAGTCAAAATAGGTGTCTAGAGCTCTAATCCAGTCTAGAAGCTCTTCTACATCCAGATTTCCCTCATAAACTGGAATGTCCATTTTCACCTTTGCACCCATCCTTGCAACAACTTTAAGTAAGCGCTCATTTTCTTCATCTTCTACTGGGATTTCCTCTTCTCCATGTCCAACATCATTTTCATTTTTGAACTCACTGATATCTCCTACATCAGCTATGCACCTTTGTCTTATCTCCATGTCCACAACTCTAGCGTGTAAGTTATGCAGATCTCTTTCTACTTCTAGATTCCACACTTGCCTACCCCTTCCTCTAGACATTTCCCTTTCCTCCTCTGGATCGGGTGATTTTCTATCTCTTCTTCTCGAAGGCATGGTAAATTCTCCTTTTCCCTGCTATCAAAAGCAAAGAAGCTTTTCTAAGCTCTAATACCACTTGACATGTATCAGAGTGTTCTTTACTCCTTTCTGCCTCTTCCTACCTGGAATATACAAGCAAGAACTGTGCTCTGATACCAATTGATGCAGGCACACCCCTCTGGCATGTCTGCTCATGGGATCTTCTCTTCCCTCATCCCGAAGAACACTAACTGGTTCTTCTATTTCCCTATCGGGAAATCTACACCCACAGAACTCTTCACACGATCCCCCCTTTACTTATCGGGGAATCGGACTTTATGGTATAGCGAGGTCACAGGTCAAGCGCTGGTGTTTCGGATCCCCAATCCCTGATGTAAGTCAACGCTGACCCTTCTTTTGTCTGTCAGGACTTCTCCTATCGCGATTTCACCACTCGCGATATCAAGTAATTCGCTTTATCGACTCCTGACTCACGATATTCTGAAACTCCGATGAGCTCATTGATTTGACCTTTCGATGATCCCTTATCTCATCGGGACTTCGGACTTCATGGGATCGCAAATCTTAATGTCAATATTTCGGGACTTCTTGCCACAAAACTCTGATAGCTCGTGCCACTTGTCCTCCACTCGCTGACTCTGCTATGGCCCACACTATCTTTTAACTTTCAGGATATCGTGTTTCGCGATTCCAAATTGCAAAGGTATCCTTTCCTCAGGACCTCCGATACACCGAGCCCCGACTTTGTCAGATCTTCTGACATGTGTCCCAAATGATGGACAATTCATATCGAACCTCGAACTTTACCCAAATGAAAATTCTACCCACTTCACTTGTATGAACCTCGATGACCAAATCCCTGATTGAGTGATCACACACCACGTGTCCTTCTTGAGATCCACGGCTATGATCCTTCTTCCTTGCTCCTTGTGTCTTCATGACTTGGAGTACCCAATGCTTGGGCTCTCACACTGTGAACTTCCAAGTTCGTGAGATCTCTCGATCTCTGCCACCTGTCCTGACAAATGGACGGCTCTGATCTTGTCGAGATTTCCACAATGGATTTTCGATCTCTGGTCCACGGGATCCCCGATTTCCAGAACTCCGACACCTCAATATCCCGATGCTTCTCGGGTTTTCCACTTTGCTCTCGAAGATTTAAACCCTGCACAACTCCTGTCAAACAGACGATTGACGGGTAACTGTTTGATGATCAATGGATCACGATCCCTAGAGCTTGAGCTCCAGTTGTAGCCATAACCTCCCCACTTCTTTATCAGATCGGACGGCTGGCGAGATTTCGCAAATCCTCTCCAGAAGATCCTGAACGTCTATCTTCTCCTCCTTGATACGTTCACGAAGTGAACCAAGGACTCCTTCCTGGACTTAATCAACTGTGACCCAAACCTTCGTCGCCTTGAGTCACTCAATATGCTCCAACTCTTTGTGCTACCTTCAATAGCTTCAAAGGATCTACCCCTCCTGAGATTTCTCACGACTATGAATCTTAGAGAAGATTCTTGTGCGTACTCCTTGCGGCAACTCTCAGACACTTCCAAGTGCTGAATACATTCGACTCTACGCACTCCTGTAGTAGCAGTCCTTCAATATTCTTCTCAGATTCACAACTGAGACTTTCCTTAGCCTGCGCACTCCTTGCACGGCTCCTATAACCCAATTTCACTTCTGGGTGAACGAGAACAAGTGTTAAACTATCTGAGCCTTCTGTCAATGCACTCCTTGCAGATGAATTCAACTGCACTCCTTGCAGGAATCCTTTCTCAGATAGAGAAACAATTGGAACTCATTTCTCCTACTTCCTTTCTCAGATTTTAAACACTCAGCAAGAAATCATTCATACATGGCATGTAAAACAAATGCATAATAGGAAGTAAATACTCATGAGCATAGCATTCAACATACATACACAGAGAATAAACACAAAACCATGGATTTGAATTAAAACCTTCTATCAATTCAAACTCTGTACATGGTTGTTCTTCCACAACTCTCTGTATGCTCTTCTTCTCAATGCTCAGAATTATGTTACAATGCACAATGAGGGTGTCTATATCTCGTTTCCCTCTTTTCTTCTAAAACTATCTAATCTAAAATTAAAATCCTATCTACCTGCATTAACTATATTAAATGTCATCTATCTACTAAGGACAAGAGCGTATGGCTCAAGGTCCCGATTACATTTACAAGTGCGCTTCATTAAATCTCCTCATTAATGTTCGCGCAACAGTTTCAAGGTGTTTTCAAAAATTCGTGCTGGCTTGTCCAGCTTTCCACTTGCATTCCATGCTGGCTTGCTTGAACTGGGAGATGCTCCTGCATCAAGTGCTCTTGCATCAAGTGCTCTTACTTCTTCCCATCTGGTCAAATACTTTGTCGCAATGAGGATGTATCTAGCTCGTGTGCGCTTTCCTGGTGGGTTGATAGGTCCTACGAAATCAATTGCCCATTTCTCAAATGCCTGCAAAGTTAGCTAAGGTTCTAAAGGAATCTAATCTCTCATGGATGGTTTTCTAACTCTTTGGCATACATCGTAGGCTCTGTAGTATTCCTTATCATCTTTGTGTAAAGTGGGCCACCAGAGGTCAGCTCTAAGATCCTTCTACATTGTTTCTTTTCCTGCATAGTGTCCTCCTGTGATGCCTTCATGTGCTTCTACTAGAATCAATGGTCTTTCTACCTCCATAACGTATCTCCTCAGGATCTCATCAGGTCCCATATTATAAATCTATCCAACTATAAGTGAAAAATCTACAAATTGAACTACCAGTTGTTTCTTCTGAATGATTGTATATTTGTGAGGTGCCATTCTTGTTGACAGGAACTGAAATATCTTGGGGAAGTGATCATCAACCATTTTGATGGCCAACAACTGTGCATCTGGTAGGTTCCTCTCCATGTTCTAACCTAGACAATTGGTTAGGACCCTTGTTCATTCTTCCTGTATTGATCACAATCTCAAAATCATATTCTTGGAATAACAGTAGACATCTGCATATTCTTCCCCCCAACACTGGCTTATTGACTAGGTACTTCAACGCAGAGTGATCAGTGAACATATTAAAGTGTCCTCCCAACAAATTGTGATGAAACTTCTGTAGTGCATACACCATGGATAAACCTTCTCTCTCAGTGGTGGTGTAATTTATCTCAGCTGTTGATAGCTTCCTACTAGAAAATTCTAATGGATGGTCAATATATCATGCTCCTAGTTGTGCTAACACTTCTCTTAATTCAATAGATGACACATCAATGTGCACATGGAATTCCTTACTCCAATTTGAGAAAACCATAATAGGTGCACTGACCATTTTCTGTTTCAGTGTGTCGAAGCTCTGCTGACATTCCTCTGACCATTGGAAGAGACAATATTTCTTTAATAACTTCTCCATAGGTGGTTTTATCTATGCATATCCCTTGATGAAATTCTTGTAGTATCATGTATGTCCCAGCACATTGTGCAACTATCTTACTGAAGTAGGAGAGGGTAGATCAACAATGATGGCGATCTTGGAAGGATCTACCAACAACCCCTTCTTACACACAATATGGCCTAGAAACACTCCAAAGGGTGAAAAGAATATGCACTTCTTCAGGTTTAGGGAAATCTAACATTGCCTGCACTTATCCAACATTAGTCTTAAAAATTCAATATGATTTTGCAATAAGCTAAAAATAGTCCAATCATCAAAATGTGCTTCCATAAATTTATGTAAAAATTCCTTGAATGCTTCGACCACCACCCTAGAAAATATGGATGGTGCATTCTTCAGTTCGAAAGGCATCACTGTGTATTGGTAGGATCCCCATTCTATTGCAAATGTGATCTTATGGCGATCTTCCTTGACAATCCTGATCTGGTGATAACATGAAAATCCATATGTGAAGGAGTCAACTTTTTGTCCTCCCACATTATATAACACTTCGTCAGTAAATGATGTAGGCAATGGATCATGTAGACATGCATCATTAAGTTTCCTCAAGTCTACATAGATTATGATCTCTCCTATCTTCTTATCTTAGACCACCATAGGGATAATCCATTATGACTCTTCAACAGGTTTTATGATTCCTTCTTCCAACATTCTGTGTAATTCAATATTGATTTTCTACTTATATTTGGGATTTAGTCTTTAAGGTCTCTGCTTAACTAGCCTTGCATATGGTTTCAAGGGGATATCCATCTTTCCCATGGGCCCTTTAATTCCCTTCATGTCAGTAAACTTGATTGGAAACAAGTCCTAATACTCATGCAGTAGTTTTGTGATCTTGTCAATAGTGGCATGATCCCAATAATCTCCAACGTTTGCGAGCTTAGGTGCTTGCTCTGTTCCAATATTAAATTTCTTGATTTTGATTGGTTTTCCAATATAAGGTAGTGCGACTCTTGGTCCTTCTACATCTCTTTGTACTTCTGTCTCTGTGATGTTCACATTATTAGGATCATCATCTTCATCAACATTGATATTGTAATAGCCTTGCAATTTCTAAAGTGGTGCAGTCCATTCATCTTCTTCTTTATCCAAAGGGAGGTTAGGTGCCTCCTCAAAGATTTTTTGTCTTACAACTTGTAAATATTGATCAACCATTGGGTACTGACTTTCAAATAAAAATGTAGCTACAAATTTCTAATTCATATCGTACCAATCATAAGTGGGGAGGCGTAGTTATTATTGAAGATACCAATTAATAGGTGTTGTGTCCAAAGTGTTGATGAATTTATGCACCCACTGCTCTTGAGGGATGCTGCTCCAGGCCTCCTCACAACTTCGCACATGGTCCTTCGAACAAATTTGACCTATGTATATAACTTCACACCCTTCGTCTTGTTCTAAAACACACACTATCATCAAAGTGCGACATTGCACCTAGTCCATTATGTTATTCGTATGTGTTCCCCACCATCTTGTTGGTGTTGCTTTTAAAGCTTTATCCAATGCCAACAGTCATTGTTGTACTAGTACAATTTCTTCAAATTCTGATAAGAATGTTTCTAAATGATTTAAACCATCAAATGTGGGAAGATTGCTTACTTCTGTGCCAATCCAACGAACTTCCCTAGTCAATATAGCACACCTTCTCATAGAAAATTCATAAATTTTGTTCTTCCATTTCTCTAATGCTTCTTCCAAATCTGATGAGCATGCACTGTCACTTCACCAACTTAAGTTCCCATCTGTTGTAGGAGTATTATAATCCTACTGTCTTGCTATCAATTTATATATGTTCTCTAGTTCATATAGTTCATAAACATGATCTTCCTCTCTGAGGGGTTCTATGTATCTACGACCTTCATCAAGATCCATAGGTGCAATGACCCTAAGGCCATCACCTTCAAATGTCATTCTTCTTTTCTTTAAGTCAACAATAGTAGAATTATTGAATTCCCAATCAATTCCTAACAATGCAAGATAAAGACAGTTATCATCAACTATCTCAATCACCTCAAAATCCACAAATGTCCTTAACCCATCGATGTCCACAGGGACATGCTCCAGTATCCCAAAGGGGCTTACTTCCTACTGATTATCCATCCTAAGCCTGATAGGGGACTAAATTAACTTAGGTTTTCCCATCAGTTCCCAGGTTTTCTTCATCATAACATTGACTTGTGATCCTAGGTCAAGGACCACATAATCGATGTCATAATATCCAATCTGAGCATTAAGGTGTAGTTCCTTATTTTTCCGTATCTTTATGGATACTTGATGTACTTCTTTATTCAAAAGAGGATCTATCCTACCTATCTCATACTTTCTGATCAAATTTTGTAGTTCTTGTACAACTCTTTTATTCTTAACTAGATTATTGCAAGTACATAAGAATTCCATAATCTTTCTTACCTCTTTTCCTTCTCCAAGTGATGTAGACTAATCAAATGCCAAATTAATTCCACATTCTCTCACTTTTGGTTGTGTCTTTGATGAAGAGGCTTGATCTCTTCCAAATTATTTTCTTGCCTCTTCAAATGTTTTTTTTTCTTCCCTCGGATCAAACACTTGTGTCTTCTCTGGAACTCTTCTAACTCTTGATTCTTCTGTAGTCTTTTCAGGGGTCACTATGTATTCTCCTGTAACAATGCCTCCTCTAGTGATAACAACAAATATGGGATCCTCTTTGCATGGTTTTTCTAAGATTATTTGTACTTGTTGATTTCCTCCTCGTATCTCCTGAATATTGGCTAATAGCATAGGGAAATCTTCAATGACATGTTCAAATGAGTTGCAGTATCTGCAAGTGGTACAAGGGTTTTGGTAGTCCCTTGCCAAGTGACCTAGATGTGATCAGTTATAAAAAATTATCTGACTTGGAACTTGACCCATTCCTCCTCCTCATCCTCTTCCTCTAAATCCACCATGAGGGTTGAAGTTTCCTCTTCCTAGAGAGTTAAATTGCATAGAATTTCCTTCCTATTGTACTTCACCTTGAATCCTATGTGTATATTTTAATCTTTAGTGCAAGAGGTCATAAGACCTATGTTGGAATATTTATAGACAGAAGATGCAGGCAACGTATTTGTCATTGATGGAAATATTATCATGATCAGTAGCATAATGAATTGATGGTGAGATCAACACGATAAAAAATGCAATGATGATGGCATGGCAATCTTAATAGTGAAGATCAACAGTGATCATTGGATCACCCACTCAGAATTCCTGATGACGATAATATTGGAATATAGATAGGAGGAATGCACAAAAGAGGAGAACAAATCTCAGACGTTAGATCTAAGTGTGAGGAACAATCATCATTGGATCCAAAAGAAGGAGCATGGTATTTAATTACAAGATGAAGTGGGCTTACAAAGTCTCGAAAGTAGGAGGACCATCCATCGTCGAGGAGGACATGTGGCGAGAGATTAGAATTTTTCTAACTTGCACATTGGAGGAGTCAACAGAGAATGGTGTGGAAACTCGCGATATGCAATATCTAGAAATGATCTGGGCTATCGGATCGAGGATTGATCTGAACCCTTGGATCGAGGGTCATTGACCATTGGATGCAGACTACACGTGGCGAGAGGTCAACTTTTCGCTGACTGGAAAGTCAAAGAAAGGAGGAGCTCTATCCTTTGAAAGCATGAAATGAAAAACTATGATTCAATATGAGTCATTGATCAAGAGAGAGTGTGGACCATTGATCTGGCTCCATTTTGGAGTTTCGGATACCAAGAGTTGGAGGAGTCAAGGAGACTCACGACAAAAGATGTGAATCATGAAGTGCTTTGTGTATAAGCACCAAGTCATCGCTGATGGTCACGAGAAGGGAAGGATCTATTCTAGTTAAGTTATTTTCTTTTCAGAGTTTTGGATATCACGATATGGAGTGTCAAGAAATCCCATCACAAGAATATCAAAATGTGAAATCGTGAAATCAACGTGATACCCTGCGCTTGTAATCCAATGGTGTTGGATACTTGGAAAGTTGATTGAAGGGATACTATTTCACTTCATGATTAACTATTCAGTTACAAATCAGTTAGCTGAAATGAATCATGATTCTTGAATGGTTGGTGATTCAGTTGCTGAGGTGTTTTTTCCCTAGGAGATTCAAGGTGTAACGAAAGAGGGAGTGGGCATAAAAATAAAGAAGCTATGACTGTGCAGGGTTAGTTGTTCTGAGTGAAAAAGGAGTTGAAATATAAGAAAGGTAGAAACTCATAAATGTAAAACAGATGTTGAAAACATAGAAGCAAGAGAAGAATTGTAAAAAAGTTTGAAGTAGAGAAGAATTGAAAAATAGATAGAAGAAGAGAAGAATTACAGAACAGATAGGAGCAGAGAAGAATTGCAGAATAGATAGAAGCAGAGAAGAATTGCAGAACAGAGAAGAAAGGGTAAGAAGTGAGACACCTGTATTTTTTTTTATTCAATCATTTATTCTTAATCAGGGAGGTAGGGTGGTGCTATGGAGGACTGTAGTCCTCTATTATTCAAGTTGGTGCTTGAATACTGAAAGTTGGAGCTTTCATCTGGTTGCAGCTAGAAAAACAGGGTGGTAGGGTGGTGCTTGGGAAAACACATATTTTTCTATGTACAAGTTGGTTCTTGTATAAGTGGAAGTAGGTGCTTCCATCTAGTTGGTGTTGGAACACTCAGGGAGTTGGTGCTTCTTTCTAGTGGGTTCTAGAGAAACCAGAGAGTTGGTGCTCTCAACAAGTTGGAGCTTGTAAAATAGAGATAGTAGCCTCACTTTGAGTTGGTTCTCAAACATAGATGATGTACAGAACTTAAAAGACAACCTATCATTCGAAGAGGAAGATGTTTTCTCCCTTTATGGGTTTCCTCATGAAAATATGTCTCTGTGTATATCTTATGTGTGACTGATGTTCATTACTCATGTTGTTCATATGTTGTGTAATATTCATGGTCACTTGGAAGAGATTAAAAATTGTTTGAATAGTCATAAATTGTTTAATCACAGTAACAACTGATTCACACCCCCCCCCCTCTCAGTTGTCTTAGTATTTTCAACAATTGGTATCAGAACCAGTTCCTTTATTTAAAGGTAGATCTATAAGATTAAACATGACAAGTCATGAAGGGACTTCAACCAATAAGACTCCTCTCTTTGATGGAACAAATGTTTCCTTCTGGAATATTAGAATGAGAGCATACTTAATGGCCTTAGGTGTTGATGTTTGGGATGTAGTAGAGACTGGATACATAAAGCCTATTTTGCTAGCTTCCAAGGATGATAAGTTAGAATTTAGCTTTAATGCTAAGGGAACACATTCTATCTTGAGTGGACTGGCAGAAGCTGAGTTTGTAAAGGTGATGCATCTTCAAACTGCCAAAGAAATGTGGGATAAACTTATTAACATTTATGAAGGAAATGAGAAAGTAAAATATGCCAAACTTCAAACATATAGATTGAAATTTGAACAACTAAAGATGAATGAAGATGAAACAGTCAACAAGTATTTTTTAAGAGTTGAAGAGCTTGTGAATGCCATGAAGGTTCTTGGTGAGAAAATTGAAGAATCTTTTTTAGTTCAGAAGATTTTAAGATCTATGCTTGATAAATTTAATCCAAAAGTCTCTGCAATAGAAGAACTAAATGATATTAAAACTCTATCCATTGATGAACTCCTAGGAACTCTAACTACATATGAAATGAGAATTAGAAAAGATGAATCCATTACTAGAGAAACATCTTTTAAAGTAGACAGGAATACTGATTCAGAATTAGATGATATTGAGGCAAAATTTGTGAGAAGGCTAAAGAAAGGATCAGGAAAATATAAAGGCAAGCTCCCTTTAAAATGTTTTAACTGTGGTAAGATAGATTATTTTGCATCTAAGTGTCCTCACTAGAAAAAGGATCAAAACTTTGATGATGAAAAGAAATACAAATTTAAGAAATATAGTAAAAAGAAATGTTTGTGTGCAAACAATGAAAACTCCTTAGAAGACATAGATAGTGATTCATCCTGTGAAGACAAAGTGAATGATTTTATGCTTATGGATATGGGAGATCTTGGTGATGAACATTCATGAGGTGAAATGGATGATGAAGAAGTTGTGGTGGATATGGAAGGTGGATTAATTAGTTCTTTGGAAGAAATTGACAGACTCAAATGTAAGAAGAGAAAACAAAAACGGTTGTTGATGCAGTATAAAATGAATGATAAAAAACCTGATGAAGACCTTGCTCTACTAAAAGTGGAGTTAGAAGAGGAAACTAAAATACAAGACATTCTTAAACAACACTTATCAGAGAAGAAAGTGAGGTGTGAAGCCTTAGAAGAAGAGATAATAAAAACCGAAAAAGAAATGAAGAAGTTTAAGGCATTATATCACCAAAATCTATCAAGTATTAAAGCCTGAGAAGAATTAAATTCCATTCTAAATCAGAAAAGGAATCCAGAGTTGAAATATGTCTTGGGCTATGAAGAAGGATCAAGTAGTGATCATTCAAGTAATACAGAACCCATAAAGTTTGTCAAATCTACAATCATTGACAACAACCACTCTGTAGAAACAAAGAAAGAAAATCAGCCACCAAAAAGGAATGAAAGAAAAAGTACCAGAATTGAATATGTAGATTAGAGAAACTATCAGCATGGAAGAAATTGACCCACTCAAAGAAGACAGTCTTTTTCCAGGTACAAAGGATTTTTCTATGGATGTTGTTTTTTCTTTTATAACTTTAGTCACAAAGATATAACTTGTTCTTTAAGATTTGGATATGAGAAATCAAGTTATTCAAGGAATAATTATCTACCACCTTAAAGATTGAGACAACCAAGAAACATAGAATCACAGACTATAAATCATGTGATGAATGGGAGAAGGATGCAGGTGAAACATAACAACAATTATGAGCATAACAATTGCTATGATCTGTTATTCAGTGAATCAGAATGTTACAATTGCCATAATTATGAACATAAAGCTGCAAACTATTGCTTAACGAACTATAAGCCAGATCTCAATCCTTTTGTTGAAAATTTCAAGGTTTGGAAGAAGAAAGAAGATGACCAGTGTGGATTAGTGTTATCAGCCCAAAGACAAAATAATCCCTGGTATATTGATAGTGGATGTTCCAAACATATGACTGGAGACAAAAGTAAGTTTCTAACTCTAAGTGAAAACAAATCAAGAAATGTAACTTTTGGAAACGATGCATCAGGAAAAATAAAAGGTAAAGGAATGGTAAGTATGAGCAATGGAAAAGGAAAAGCTCAAGATGTGTTATTTGTACATGGTCTGAAACATAATATGCTTAGTGTCAGTAAGGTCTATGACCGAGGATGTGAATTTGTTTTTACTACAAAAGATTGTAAAATAAAGTCTATGAATTCAGGAAAATTGGTTGCAAAAGGTATAAGAACAGAAAACAATGTCTATGTGTTAAAAGAAGAATGTCACTTAAGTAAGTATGATGAAATTTGTCTATGACATAGGATACTTGGACACTTAAATTTTGATCATATAATCAATCTTAGAAATAGTGGGGTAGTAAAGGATCTTCCAAATATATCTAAGCCATATGAATCTGTTTGTAAACCTTGCCAGATAGGAAAGCTTACTCGAACACAATTCAAATCAAAAAACTTTCCTTCAACATAAAAACCTCTCCAGTTTGTACATATGGATTTATGTGGACCATCAAAAAAGGAAGGTATAGGAAATGAAAAATATTTTATGTTGATTATCGATGATTATTCTAGACTAACATGGGTTTCTATTTTGAAGGAAAAATATGAAGCATTTGAAAAATTCAAAGTGTTTAAGGCTCTGAATGAAAATAAAACAAGAAAAAGATTGAAGGAAGTAAGGTCTGATATAGGAGGAGAGTTTAGTTCATGGAACTTCAAAGAGTTTTGTGATAAACATGGAATCAAACAAGAATACACTATTCCAAGGAGTCCATGACAAAATGGAGTAGTTGAGAGGCATAATAGATCAGTTCAACAGATGGCAAGATCAATGATGAATGAAAGGAATATTGCTTAGACATATTGGGTGGAAGAAATTCATATAGTTGTTCATATCCTTAACAAAGCTCATCTCAGGCCACACAGTGACAAGACTCCTTATGAACTATGGTTTGGAAGACCTCCTTCAATCAAGCATTTTAAAGTCTTTGGGAGTAAATGTTGAATCAAGAATAATGATAAAAATATTGGCAAATATGATGATAGGGTTGATGAAGGTATCTTCTTAGGTTATGATACAAACAATAAAGGATACAAATGCTACAATAACAGGATGCATAAATTGGTTGATTGTATCGACATAAAAGTTGATGAAGAAGTCCCAGTCATAAATGTAAGCAGTGTTGAACCAAACATAGAAGATATAGTTGAAGATGAAGATGAACAGGTCCAAGGATCAGAAAGGGAAGAATATGAATTAGATGAAGATATGAATACTCAAGTTGACACAAATCAGTAGAAAGAAACAAAATCACCTCTCAGAATTATTAGAAAGGATCATCCTAAAAATTAGAAAATTGGAGATATAAACAAAGGAGTTCAGACAAGAAGGAAACTAGTTAAAGACACAGAACAATCTCAGATTGCTTTTCTATCTATGAATAAACCTAAAAAAAATTATGAAGCCATCAACCATGATGATTGGATTAGAGCTATGAATGAAGAGCTTGATTAGATTGAAAATAAAAATACTTGGGAACTTGTTCCTAGACCTGAAGATAAGAATGTAATAGGTTCCAAATAGGTGTTCTAGAATAAAATGAATGAAAAAGGAAAAGTTGTTAGAAATAAAGCCAGATTGGTCTGTAAAGGGTATCCACAAGTTGAAGGTCAGGATTTTGATGAAACTTTTGCACCAATGGAAAGATTGGAAGCCATCAGAATGTTTCTTGCATATTCATGTCATAAGAACTTTAAAGTTTATCAAATGGATGTTAAGTCAACATTTCTTAATGGAGATCTAGAGAAAGAAATATATATGGAGCAAACTGAAGGATTCTTATTAATAGATAATCCTGATTATGTTTGCAAGTTGAAGAAGGATTTATATGGAATGAAACAAGCACCACGAGCTTGGTATTATAGACTGGACAATTTTTTACAAGACAAAGGGTTCAAGAAAGGTATTGTTGACAACAATCTCTACATCAAGTCTGAAGGTGATGATTTACTAGTTTCTTTTTGTTTATGTAGATGACATTATTTTTGGTTGTACTAATTATTCCTCTGTTCAGTGGTTTGCTAACTCTATGAAAATAGAGTTTGAGATGTCCATGATAGGAGACCTGTCATACTTTATTGGTTTACAAGTATGTTAGCACTCTGTAATTTTCCCAAGGCTGTAAGGCAGTTGCAGAGGCAACATCAAAACCACTTTGAGTCTTGGATCTAGCCCTCCAAGACTCAGAGAGGGATCTCTCTATCTGATATAGCTTTTTTTTAATAGGTATTAGGCTAGTTATGCAAGTGTGGGGTTGGGGTTTTTAAATGGTTGTTTTGGAACAGCAAGGAGGGCCATTGGGCAAATGGGGTCTGCGCTTAAATATCTGATTCATTCTCAGATCTAGACAAAAATTTTACATAGGGAAAGGTAGTGGAAGTGTTGGCTCGAATTTAGTTTTGATGGTGTCGATTTGAGGAAGAACTAGGGGATGAAAAAGCGAGCAAATGAGCAGTTAAGAATTCATAAATTAGATTTTTAGAGGAGAAACATAAAGATTATCACAAGATCAGATGTAGAGTATTTGCCAATAAATTTTGCTCTGTTACTCTTCTTATGATAATGAGAAATTGAAAAAAAATGAAATGATAACAGGAAAACACTCAACAGAGAAGGGAAACACCACCAACACCTCTGCACAGGAATACTATAAACAACATGTCTATTACTGATCATTCATCTAAAGATTACAAAAAGAGTTCTCTAGCCAAACATAGCCCACAGTCCATCAAGGAACCTCACAGGTCAAACCATTTTACATTAAAATCCTATGAATAAATAGGATAGACCATCCCAATAAGTTTCAGAAGTAGGTTTAACTGCCTCAGCCAAAAATAGCCACCACTCCCACAAAATTTGGAG
Organism: Picea engelmannii; assembly: GCA_009831015.1. Classification (NCBI taxonomy): domain Eukaryota; kingdom Viridiplantae; phylum Streptophyta; class Pinopsida; order Pinales; family Pinaceae; genus Picea; species Picea engelmannii. The sequence continues at coordinate 19,169 of ML803734.1, forward strand.
TTGTCTGCCATGAAAAGAAGACCAGTTTTCTGCCAAAAAGGGATCCGAACAGACGTGTTTTTCTCTTGAACGATGACACTTGGGAGAAAATTGAAGGATTTTATTGTATATGCGAATGTTCTAGACAAAAACCTCCTTCGGTTTCTCCAAATTTGGCTCCAGCTGGTCGTAACAACTCTTGCAAGATCGGGACTGTAACAGATAAACTGAAAATGCGAAAAAAGAGGCTGAAAGACAGCTTCGATTCTCTTTGCTCGTAGCTCCATTACAAACAATGAGAGAGGATTTTGTTTTTCAGCCCGTTCTAATAAAAAACCTCTCTCGAATTTTTAAAATCCGTCTTCGTTTGCCCAGAAACTGCCTTGGACGAACACATGGTAAAACAGGCAAAAAATGGAAAAAATATGAAAAAGTGGTTTTTTTTTCGTGATTGGTGGTATTATGGACCCCCCTAAGGTGGTAAGCAGTTTTTTTGGGGGGGAAGGTCCACAGGAATATGAAGGTTCTACGTGGAGGGGAGGTGGTATTTGAAAACTACCATTCCGGACCCCCCCCCCTCTCGTTAAAGTCCGGATAGTGAGGGGGGGTCCAGAATTTTTATGGGTCGTTTGATTAATCTTTATGGGATATGATGGAGGAGCGTGAGGTGTAAAATGTGAGCGGGAGTTGGGTGGGGTAGAACTTAGGATTATTTATTACATGTTTTGTTTTTTTAAATATTTTATGTTTTTGTTTATGTTTTGTTTACGTTTGTTTTATATTGTTTAAATATATTTATTTTGTATTGTTTTATATTATATTTTGTTTTGTTACTTTTGTTTATTATATAATATATTTTATTATATTTTATTTTTATGTTTTAATATGTTTTTTAATTAGTCACCGAGGTGTAGGACAGTCGGTGACAGAGTGTGTTGTTAAGCCACTCCGTGATGTTAAAGTCACCGGTTCGAAACCTGTGGGGACAAAAAATCCAACCATGTTAAGGGTTGGTGTGGCTCAGGCCGGGTGCGATCCCTGGGTGATTTTGATGGCTTAGATGCCCCTGAGTCATGGTTTCTCAAGACACAGGTTAATCGCGAGCCAACAGGTCCTGCACAAATTAACAAACAAAAAAAAACATGTTTTTTAATTTGTTTTATTTAATGTTTAATTAATCCTAATTACTAACCTAGTTACTAACTTACGTATTAATATTAACTTAATTAATTAACAATTAATTAATTACTAACATGCTAATTCAATTGTTAATTAATTAATAATTAATTTATTATTATTAACAAGTTTAATCGTGACTATTAACCTAATGTTTTATCCTAAGTCTGTTTATTTATGGATGGGTGGCGAGAAAATGGAGGATGACATCATGAGGCAGGAGTGGTATAATAGTAAGTTGGAAGTGTGGTAAGCAGTAAGTGGTTTGTGGCGGAGGAGGTCTGATGCAATGGATGGATGACACATGGGACAGGGCCCACCGAAAAAACCGCCTCATTATAGATCCCCCCCCAAACCGTTAAAGGAAGAAAGGTCGAGGGGGTCCAGAATCGCTTGTAGAGAGTCCATCTACGCACTGCCATGGCGACCATAGATCTGTGCACACCTTTTAATCACCATTCTGGACCCCCCC
>ML803734.1:71443-86845 GCA_009831015.1 Picea engelmannii
TTAGAGGTAAAATATACTGCATCGATCCCAATTCATTGTGATAACACAAGTGCCATCAGTGTGTCTAAAAATCCTGTCCTCCACTCCAAGACAAAACATATTCCCATAAAATATCATTTTCTGAGAGAGAAGGTCACCAATCATATTGTTCAGTTCCATTACATTCCCACTATAGAACAAATTGCAAACATCTTTACTAAGCCCCTAGCCAAGACACCGTTTGAATATTTCAGACAGAAGTTGGGTGTCATTTCGTTTCACACCTAAAAGAGTCCATCTTGTTAGGGGGATCATGTCTCTTCTTTGACATTGATGTCAAAGGGGGAGAAAAGAATTCGGGTGCCTTAGTTTCCATCAATGCCAAAGGGGGAGATTGTTGGAAAATGTTTAACCGATAGCGTATGCTTGTCATTGATGGCAAGTACAACAGTGAAGATGGCAGGATCAGAGTGTGAATGTGAAGACTCTGCAGAGTCACAGAAGTCCAAGAATCCATTGAGGATTTGGAAGTGAAAGCTCAGGAGGAACAACTTCGAGGAGAACGCATGTATCAAAGCTCAAGATACAGGAGTTCGCAGAGGAGAAGGAAGACAAAGGTCGAGCCCATTGAGAACTTGTAATTCTCCCAAGGTTGGGCGGAAAGTTTGCAAAGCTCAGGAGGGAGCATAGCTGTCATCAGATCGGCTGAAGAAGAAGATCTGGACCGTTGGTTTCTACGTCCAGGAGGAGCTCAGAAGAAGCCTATAGAAGGGAGAGATCGAGAGTCGTTGGATCTCATTCAGAAATCCCGTCAGCTGTCAGATTGGACAGGAGCTGCATGAGGTTTACCATCGGGAAAAGCCAAGGTGAAATCTTGAAAGGAGGGTTGACTCATTAGGGTTTCACATATCGAGAATCCCATGAGCCAATGCATTGTGGCATTGAAAAGCTCGAAACCCAGATGAGTGGTAAGACTGCGGTCACGAGGATAACGGTCATATGGTCCAGGAGAGCTAGTGCGTAAAGAGAGTGTCAATATTCGTGGGATCGCGAATCCTGAGGACATACATGTTTCAACATTGGAAAGTCTGAAACCTCAATGAGGAGGTTTGGCTGCAGTCATATAGGGGGAGGTCACGTGGACCATGAGCTTAGTCGGAGGGCTATATGAAGTTAGAAGTGTCAGATCTGAGCGCAGGGTCCGACCACCGTTGGATCGAGGAAAACTTGCATGATCTTTAAAAAGTGCAAGGAGTAGAGGGCTCACAAAATCTCGAAAGAAGAAGGACCATCCATCTCAGGGGGTTATGTGGGCCGTTGATTCCAGTACTTGTCGGAGTTTCGGGGATCGAGAGTTGGACATGTCAAACACTATTGACATCAGGAATCCCGATATCGTGATATGTGAAATCGTGATGTAATCTGAGCAGTCATATTAAGGTTGAATCTGGACCGTTGATTCCAGTCCTTGTCGGAGTTTTGAGGATCGAGAGTTGGACATGTCAAAGATTATTGACATCAGGAACCCCGAAATCGCGATGTGTGAAATCCCGACTGAATCTGAACTGTCAGATCAAGATGTGATCTAGATCGTCGACCCGACTTACGTCAGTAGATCACGTCAGCTAGGAACACATGGCACAACCAGGTAATGACAAGTGTCAGACTGATTCAACATTTTAGGCACATGTAAGTCATGAATCAGAGTGACGCATGGCAGTATTCAACACGTGTCAATCCACATGTGATGTCAGTGGATTTACACCACTCGGGAGATGGACAGATGTCGGAGGATGAGGAGGGGATAAAGGTAATGAGCCTTGTCACACTGTCACATGGAGAACGATACAAAAGGTGACACATCAGGAGTGGGGTCCTTCATCAATACCCTACCATTTCAGACCCCCCGTATTAAAGGCAGAAAGGCAAGGAGGGTTTGGAATCGCTTGAGCGTCATTGATCTGGGCACTCTAATCCTGGCCGCTCAAGAGATGTGTGCCCAATTCTGGACCCCCCCCTCTGCTTAAAGGTAGAATGGCAAGGGGGATCTGGAATCCAATCCCGACCATAGATCTGGGAGCACATATTCGGGCCGTCCAAATTTTCTCGTTGGATATCCAATGGTGCAGATGAATTTGAACAAGATTGAAGGGAAACTGTAGCATGACATAGTATAACTACCAGAAACCATTGATGGTTTCAGCCAGTGGACTCGAAGACACTTGGGGATGATTGACAAAGAAGGTGAAGATCCTCTGAGAATATTCAAGAGGGATGAAGATGTTCGTGAAGGCGATTAACAACTGGATGGGCATTGAGGCCTGTAACTGAAACAGAGAAAGTGAGTTCGATTGTCATAGAGAAGACGAAGAGTCTCAAACTGCTAGAGAGGCTGAGGAATCTCAGTATAACATACAGTGATGTTGGACACGTGGGGCGAACCACCAGAGAAGATGAAGAGTCACGATTATGATCAGACAGAGAAATCGAGAGGTGGAGGATAACGGCACGGAGTCAGCATGTAGAGGGATTGCAAACATTGCATGCACAAGGTGCACATAATCTATAAATACACGGTACAGAGAAGAGATGGGGTTGTTGTTGCTGTTGGTGGTTATTGTGGTTGTTGTTGGTGAAGGTGATTCATGTGTGAAGAAGGAGGAGAGTGCAGCAACTGAATAGCACAGAAGAGGAACTGTGTAGTGAATGGACATGGAGCATAGAACATAAAAAACGGAAGAACAGACAGTGCAAGTGATGTGTGAAGAAAGACAATGAGGCAGAAAGAGCAACGAAATGAAGCAGAACAATGATAAGTCTGGTAAGCCATTGTTGAACATCATATCACTGTAATAAATTTCAGTAGCAAAGATTTATATTTCAGGGTGGTTGGGAGGAACTAGAGAGGACTGGTGTCCTCAAAGGTTCAAGTGGGTGCTTGAACACAGGGAGTTGGTTCTTCCTTCTAGTTTGTGCTAGAGAAACTAGGGAGTTGGTGCTTCCTTCTAGTTGGTGCTAGAGAAACCAGGGAGTTGGTGCTTCCTTCTAATGGGTGCTAGAGAAAACAAAGAGTTGGTGCTCTCAGCGAGTTGCATCTTGCAAAACTGAGGTTGTAGCCTCATTATGAGTTGGTGCTCATATGTTTGATACTGTAAAGAATGTAACCATTACTTATCATATAAAGGAAAAGAGGGTTTTACCCTGCATGGGTTTCCTCAGGAAATATCTGTCTCTGTGTTTCTCATATATGTGAATGATGCTGAAAGTGCCATTGTTTATTTCCCTGCATTATTGTGATCATCATTCAATGTCTCTACAAAGAGTTTAAAAGAATCATAATTGTTTAAGCACGATAAGAACTGATTCACCCCCCCTCTCAGTTGTCTAACACAAGACAGGCTTGTGTAGTTGGTACAACTAGAAGAAGATAGATTCATTGCAGAATTTCACCAGCAGGTACAAAAGGAACGAGAAAAGGCCTACCATGAAAGACATATCAAGAAGAAAGACTTTAAGCAAGGAGATCTGGTATTGGTATATGAAAGAAAGTTCATGAAGCATACAGGGAAGTTTAGGACACGTTGTCTTGGGCCATATGAGGTTTCCTATGTAACGGAAGGAGGAGCTACGCAGTTGAAGACTTTGAAGGGAGAATGGAAGGAAGGTTTGGTAAATGGGAGATGGTTGAAATTGTACTACAACAATCAGCTGCCTCACAACTCTCAATAAAATCATAAGAAGAAGGGTCTATGTAGTAGGTGCAGTTGAAACTAGGTACCAAACACAAAAAAGACAATCTTCACAAGGAAGGGAGGAACATAACAGAGAACACAGGCTTCTCTGTGCAGTCTGAAGACAAAGAGAAACAGAAGGTTCAAACCTCTAGTGCCTTGGGACAAGTCAAAGGTGAGTGTTGGGGGCCTTTTGGCCCTTGGTTATGGAAGAAAGTGAAGATTAAGGAATAAAGGAAAAATATGAACTGTATGGAAGGCACATTGACTGATATTGGGTTGCAGTGTTTAAAGAAGCAAAAAAGAAGGAGCGAAGTAAGGGAAATCTAGTCGTTGAACGAGAAGATCAAGGATGATAGATCAACAAGGAAGATATATTGTGGACAACTCAACAAGCGGAAGAAGACGACAAAAAGTGCTTTGGAGCACCTCATGCGAAAGAAGGAACGACAAGCTGGTGAATCCCTGAAAACGTAGGTGAAGTTGACCTAGGGTTTTAGACCTAGGGTTTTGGTATCTAAGGTTTTGACACCTAGATGTTTGTCATTGTGATGTATAAATAAAGGTCTAGAGGACCTAGGAGGGGTTGGTTGTTGGTTATTCATTGTTCGTTTGAGGAGATTTCATCAGTGTTGGTTGTCGATAATTGTGATTGTTGTGTTGAGAGCAATAAAGAGCCTGTATTGTAAGATCTTCAGCTGGGTGTGAAGATCAACCCTACAGTTGGGTGCATAGGGACGGGAGATAGAGAAGAGAGAAAGAGAGAGAGAGAGAGAGAGATCTGCAAGCTAAGTGAGAAGATAGAACTATATGTTTTCACATAATGTATAAAGAAACATAGTTATGTAGATGTAGCCCTAGGGAGAGGGTCAACCACGTATATCTTGTTGTTATGTGTGATTAATTTTGTGTTATTTTTCTTTCTGTTATTCTGTTATTGCATCATTGTGTTAGATCCAAGACATAGATCGCGCGGTAGGCCTAAAGGAGATAAAGAATAACTAGATATTTATGTGTTGTTCCTTTGAATCCACTTGCATTTCCTCTAGTTGTATACACTTATGTCCTACAAACCCCTATCACTACTTCGGGTGAGACTGCATCTTCTTCGCAGGTGTTGCCAAAAGGGCCAGTAGTTAGGGCTTGTTGGTGCACTATTAGAGTTGAAACCTGGGTCTTCCTCTGTGCCAACAATGGTTCCCCTATGGTTTCTGACTAGAGAAGTGAATGTGTAAAAATGGAGGCAAGAGAGATAAATGAATAAGAGATTTGTGTATTTTTTGGCCTTCTCAAGATAGTATAACTCACAATTTCATGTAATCAAATGAGAATCATACATAAATCAATTGGAAAATAAAAAATCATGTGGATAGGTGGATTTTTTCCACGTGGGGGAACAATAAAAACAAATTCTTCTGTCCTAAAAGATGTATCGTCCTTCCTCTCAAACAACAATAGGCCTTCCAATAGAACTCAAAAGTGGAGTCTGAAGCCACCAGATGAGGATCTAGTGAAGGTTAAAGTAATTAGTTATAATGAGATGTATAGGGTGCATATCTTGAAAGCACTAGCGATATTTCACAATAGCCACACAAAATCTGATCAAGGTGCGATTGCAGCCCAAAATCACCACCTGGGTAGATGTTCTAAGTTTCATCCACTAGGTACCTTGGTCAAAGTGTGATATTTAGGTTTCCAGCCTCATAAATGGGTCATGGGTTAGATTCCCTCACAAGATTTTGATGACTCAAGGAGGAATGCGAAGAACAATCGGACCTTGACCTTCGACCCTTCACAGGTATCTCCCTGCCTTATGGTGTAGGATAACTTTTTCAGAAATTTGGCTTAGGTTGATGGATAGATGGCATGGATTTTTAGTTTTCATTGATGTCAACCATTGGAGAGTGATATTGTAGATTGATGTCAACCCTTGGTGATTGATTTCAACCCTTGGAGAAAGCCTGGTAGCAAATTTTGGTGGCACAAAGGTTTGGGTAATGGACCCAAGGTTGTTTCATGTATAATGGTATGAGTTTTAATTTATTTTAAGGTAAGACTATTTTATATAGATATTACATTCCTTTCAATTTTAGGTGGTATGTGGAACGTCACATAACTCCTCACAGTTAGAGAGTTATGGCCATGTGAAGTTGGAGAACGTAGATTTGGGTAATGGAACCAAGTTTCTTTGATGGATAACAGTATGAGTTTTGATATATTTTTAGGTAATAATATTCTATATGGATAGTAAATTTCATACCATTTCCATTGGTATGTGGAACGTCACATAACTCCTCATGGTTAGAGAGTTATGGCCATGTGAAGTTGGAGAACCCTCATGAGTCATCTAGAAGCCCCAAAAGGTCAAAGTAGTCAAAGTGGATTAAGAGATTTTTAGAAGGTAAATAATAAAGTGGAGTGATGAGTGTACTATAATTCATAGTGAGTAAAAAATAAATTATTTAAATAATAAAAATTAATGGAGAAATTACTAAGCTGACAAGTGTTTAGAAGTGGGTTAGCCCTAAAATAAGGAAACTGGTTTAAGATGGTTATAAGGTAACCCCTTGAGGTAAAGTGAAGTGATGAGTGTACTATAATTCAAAGTGGATACAAAATAAATTATTTAAATAATAAATTTAATGGATAAATTACTAATTGGAAAAGTTGTTAGAAGTTGGTTAACCCTAAAATAAGGAAAGTGGGCAAAGTCACCTAGAAGATACTTTTAAGGAAGCTACTTGAAGAGCATAAATAAGAGGCAAGGCTCTCTCATTTTACATAACACTTGATCATATTGAATATGTATAGGTGACTGAGGTAACCAAAGGATATCTAAGACAAATTTCAGAGGGAAGGTGAAGAAAAGAAGGTTGGAAGTCAAGGGAGGATAAATTCTTTTGATGATGCTTTCTAAGGTATGTTGTTTATAGGTCATCTCACCATTTTTGAAATAATATTTTTTCTAGAATGATTCATACTATGAAATTGATATTTCATTGAGGGAACATATCCAAGTATCTATGGTAAAAATTTCAGATTGTGGTTCGTTGTATTTTGGGAGTTACACTCTGTGGAAAATAGGGGTTGTGGCTAGTCCTGAAACTAGTCTAAAATAGATGTTTAAGGTAAAAACATCATAAATTTTTTATAATAGATCCAAATTCCATCAGGCCAAATGTTTTGGTTATATTAAAATATGTATTATTATTTGTAACATTTTCAGATCCATTCAACAAATATTTTGTGCATGGAACACTCTCTAGAATAAGCCATAATTCAACAAGGTATGTCATTTTTCCTATAACTCATTTTCTGAGAGGTTCCAAGTAGTGACACCCGGAGGAATTTCATAAAACACACTGAAGAACATTATGTATTATTTTCATATCTTAATTCATTACAGGTACATAGTTATGATTATTTCAAGTTAGGGTTGTTGACTAATCCAAAACTAGTCATGTGAGACTAAAGAAAAGTTTGATGAAAATGCTAGTCTCTTGTTTTTAAAGTTAAGGACGGTTTGCAAGTATGTGATCATATACACCAGGTCTATTAAAGAGTTAAAAATCAGATTTGGATGATGAAATTGATGAGGGATTTTGGTTGAGGTGCATGTTGGGTACATGGTTGAGACAAGTAGTTGATGAGTTGACACATACACGAGGTGTATAGTTGATAATGTTGGTACATATTGATGAGTCATAGTTGATGAGTAGTTAATACATGATTGGTACCTACTTGGTACATGGTTGGAGGAACTTGTTAGTAGTATTGTTGACACATGGTTTATGGATGATGTAGCATACTTGTATTGGTATAGTATTAGAAGAACATATTGATCTTGGTGATGATTATGAGTTGTTGTGTTATTCTTGGTTGATGCACATATTTGAGAGTTGTCTTGGTGATTGATCTTGGTGAATAGATATGATTTGGTTGATAATATTGATGAGACAAGTTTTTGTGATAGGTTGTTTGGATAGGTTGATGTGACATGTTATTTGTACAATTTTGGTGCATGGTTGATGTACTTGTTCATGGTAGAGGTTGAGGTACAGGTTGGTGCATGGTTGATGTAATTATTTATGGTACAGGTTGATAACAGGTTGAGGTATAGGTTGATGCATGGTTTATGCATGGTTCAAGTTATTGGTACATGTTGTTTGGTGCAGGTTGATTGGTACAGATTTACAATAGTATATCTCAGAGTGATAGTGTGACAATGGTTCCATAATTTTACTTATACGTCAGGGTGGTTGGATGGGGCAAGGACAGGTGGTTGTATCCACCTTCTAGTTGTATCCAAATATCATAGGGGGTTGTAGCTAGAGAATTGGGGAGTTGGATCTTCCCTCAAGTTGTAGCCTGAGAAACTAGGGGGTTGGAGCCTCCTTCTAGTTGCAGCTGGAAAACAAAGGAAGTTGGTTCTTCCAATGAATTTAATTCTTCAATAAATATAAGAAAAAACATTCTGTGTTTTTCTTGTGTTGGGTTTCCATGTAAAACACTGGTGTATTGTGTATGTGTATTATTGTTCATTTGTTCTTTGATTATTTACTCTTTAGTTATTGGATGATAATGATACATTGATATAACACTTGGATTGTATGGTTAAAAATGATCAAATTTCTCTATTATTGATTCACCCCCCCTCTTAGTAATCCAACAATTGGTATTAGAGTCAGTTCCTTCAGGAAACATTTTAACCACTAGAAGGAGATCATGGATTATTATGAGAATGGAGTACCAATGTTTAATGGTCATAATGGTTTTAATTATGAGATGTGGATCATAAGGATGAAAGTATTTTTACAGGCACATGGACATTATATTTGGCTATTAGTTGTTACAGTATATGATAGTTCAAAAAGGGAAAATACTGCAACCAAGAAGGAATTGAAGAAGAATAACAAAATAACAATGGATTTCATCTGGGAAGGATTACCTAATCCAATAAGAGAAAAGGTTGGTAAATTTTCATAATCCAAAGAACTTTGGGATAATTTACATGACATATGTTCTTCACCCATCGTAAATTCAGAAAATTCCAAAGAAGATGAAGATATAGAACGAGAAGAAAAATGATCATCATGTCAGACAGAATCAGAAGAGGAGAGTATGAAGAAGCAAAAGTTGATTACAGAGAAAAATTGATCATGCAATTGAATATCTAAGGAAATAAAGAGAAGAAAACAAGTCATCCAATAAAGAATTGATGAAGCAAAAGGAAAGTGTTCAAGGTTATAAAAAAGATCAACAGGCCATCAAGAATTTAAGAGCTCAACTAGAAGAGGCCAGAAGAAATGAAAAAACTCTAGAATATCAAAAGAAATGTTTAGAATCCAACATAGCAGCAAAAAAGGAAGAAGAAGAAAAGAGATAAATATACTTATGGATCATCTCAAGGAAATAACCAATGACTTAAACCAACTTGAGGAAGAGTTTGTTCAAGAAGAGAGAAGACTGGAAGAAGAAATAATTACATTGAAAATCCAACTTGAAGAAGAAAAGAGAACATAAGAGGTCATGAAGTCTCAGATAATGAAGAAATAAGAATAGGTTGAGAATCTTGAATAATAAGTTTAGAATCTTGAAGAAGACATTGTCAGACTAAGAGTCAAAATCATCAAGCTCAACAAGAACATTGAAGAGACAGAAACATCCACATCAGTTGTAGAGAATGAAGAGAAGCACTCTACATTGCTAGAAACGAAGAATGAAAAAAGTAGAAAGAGTTATGAGGAATCCTCAAAGGAAGGAATCATGGTCAACTAGAATCTAATAAAACTATTGAAGATACATCTTCAAGAATACCATCCATGTTCAAGCCACAAAGAAGCTTCAATCATGATCATGATCAGTCAAGGCAAAAATTTAGAAGGACTATGCCACAAAGAAGATCATTCACTCCCAGGTATGCAAATTTATTTTATGGTCATTATTTTATTGTACTAACTTTGGACATAAGATTGCATATTGCAGGGATTATAAAATAACTGTTCAAGAAATAAATGCTTATGTGGCCCCACGTAGCATTGAATTTTACAAATGTCATAACTATGGACACATATCTAGTGATTGTAGAAGCATGATTAATACTTCCATGAAAGAGAACACTGATATCATATGTAAGAAAGTGTGGATAAGAAAACACGAAAAAAATGTGAACAAAGACCGGGTCCTAGAGATGGCAAGATTGGATATAAAATGAGATGAATAAAATTCTATAGAGAAAAAGGAAGATGTTAGATACAAAAAGGTTTGGAAAATAATTGAAAGAAAAGGACATGTAAATAAGGAACAGGTTCAAGAGATTGTACTTTCATGCATTGTAGTGAAAGATGAATCCACTAACAGAAAGAAATAAGTCAGAGCTCAAAAAGATGATGAAACCACCAATGAAGATGATGATGAATCTACCAATGAATATGATGATGAATACACGTTAGAGAAGGAATTGTTATGAGCCATCTGGATTACAGACTCAGAGGTAATATCAATATTAGACAGGGGGAGTCTATGCGATAGCTGTGACAAACCAAAGAACCATGCTTCGAGAAGCTTGCAGATTTTGAGAAGAAATATCCAGAGCGATTAGTTAGTAGAAGTATAGTTTGATAGATTAATCAAGACTTCATGATAGTATAGAGATAAATGGGTCAAAATTATGGATAGTTGCATAAGTAGAGTCTTGGACAGTATGGACAGAGACATATTTGTAAGAATACTTAGAAGGTTTGGATAGATATATGAAAATGGATGAGAACATGGATTCATATATTGATTCAGAGAGTGGTTCAAAGAAAAAGAAACATTATCATAATGGATGATAATTACATAGGAAATGGCTCAAAAACTGCTAATGGATTTCAAATTGACAGATATGTTTTGGACACATGCAGTGCATACAACACAGTTTACATTCAAAAAAAAGTAGCGCTTGTTGATTAAGGTTGGTTTTCATTGATGTCAGCCCTTGAAGAAAGCCCCGTAGCACAAAGGTTTGGGTAATGGACCCAATATTGTTTCATAAAATAACTAAACAAAAACATAATAAGAATAATATTAAAAAAAAAACAAATAACAAAAAATTAAAAAACTAAAAAAACATGCTATCCTAAGTCTACCCCACCCAAAACCCCCCACACACCTTCATACATCATGTCCCATCTAAATTCACATCAAACAAAATGAACGGTTATTAAAAATTCTGGACCCCCCTTCACTATCCGAAACTTAACAAGAGGAGGAGGTCCGGAATGGTAGTTTTTAAAAACCACCCCCTGGACAGGCGTCACCCCCACATTCCAGCAGAAACCCCCCAAAAAAATCCTCTTACCACCTCAGGGGGGGGTTCGGAATACCACCCATCCCAAAAAAACCACTTTCCTCATTTTTCGCCATTTTTTCCAATTTCGGTATGTCTTCTTTCAAAAAGGATTCTGGGAAAATGAAGATGTATTTTCAAAATTTGAGAGAGGTTGTTTCTCATCACAGGCTGAAGAAAGAAAACCTCTCTCAGTTTTTTCACTGGTGCCACGAACAGGGAGAATTGAATACATCTTCAAGGCCCTTTTTTCCATATTTTCACTTTTCCGTTACAGTCCCGATTTTGCGGGAGTTGTTACGGCCAGCTAGAGGTGAATTTGGTGAAACCGAAGGATTTTTTTGTCTAGAACATGCCCATATACAATAAAATCCTTCATTTCTTACCTAGGTGTCAGCGTTGAAGAGAACAATATGTCTGTTTGGACCCCTTTTTCACAGAAATTAGGCCCGTCTTTCATGGCGGATAGTTCTAGATTTTGGGGGATTTGTGGTTATTTTTTGTTGAGGCGGTTAAAAATGACTCAAAAAAATTGATGGGGAGACCTCTCCTATTTATAGAGATGATTTTTAATGTAAAAGGGCTGATCAGTCGAGGACCATGATCTAAAATTTTGTAAAATAGCTCGCTGAGCTTTATGTGTTTTTTCATCAATTCAATGAGATAGTGCTATGATGCAGTATTCTTGTGACTATTTCGACTGGTGATGTGCATCCCTCTGTGTTAATTTGTTTCTTTTTTATCATAATTAATGTCTTCCTCTAAATTATTCCAAGAATATTAAGAACATAATTTGTTTTAATGCACCCTCTGTATCTGGCTTGGTATAGTTTTTTATGTTTTCCACTGAAGATTAAACTCAGATTTCTTAGTTGCTATATGTTTAATTGGATTTCTCGACCTGTTTCGTCTCACCAATTTCATTCAAATTAAAGGATATAGTGAGTTGTATACCCTGCCCTGCAAATATTCGCCTGTTAACATGGATTTTTGATCATTTCATTATAGTGACTCCATAGCCCATGGTTTCTTTTCTTTGCCCATACCCAATTCCTAAAAGAAAATCCTATGTTCTGTGTAGCTAGACTAATATTCTCTTCAAGCAAAGTTATATCAGACAGAGAGATCCCTCTCTTAGTCTTTGAGGGCTAGATCCAAGACTTGAAGTGGTTTTGATGTTGCCTCTGTGGCTTCCATCACAGCCTTGGGAAAATTACAGAGTGCTAATAGAATGGCGACCATACTAGGGAAGCTTTCCCCAGTAGCACACTTCAAAGCTCCAGATCTGATCATTGATGGTGGACAGTGAACAAACACAAGAAGGTTGAGATCATTCACTTGGCGACTCCAGATCATCTCTAGACAATGCCAACTCAAAGACCCCACTGGAGGAAGAACCTAAAGCATGGCCAAGCAACCTAGAAAAACCAGGTACTAAAGCTCAAATTGCATTCAAGACATATTTGGTTTTATCTGCAATTATGTTTTGTCTTATTCTAAGCCTGATCAAGAGTATATTGCCGAAGATTATAGTGACCACCTATTGATTGATGAGCCCCAAGAGATCGGATCCCCAATTGTAAATTATGTACATTCTCATACACTTGTGCACATCCCAGATGCACCTGTAGAAACCCTAGTGAGACATAAGCCTCATGCTTTATCTCCTACTCTTGCTAAACCTCTAGATGGTTGTGAGCCTCTTGCTTCATCTCATGTGATTGAAAAAGTCCCAAACCGATACAAGGCTCTATATTTGCCTCCTGTTCTCCATGACCTCCCTGTCAATTACATCAATAATCTGCCCAGGTTTGATGGAGAAAATGGAAAGATCACTGCTGGAAAACATATTCAAAACCTTGAGGATTTCCTTGACCTTTATGAGGTCAAAGATGATGATGTATGTATCAGAATTTTTGCCCTGTCTTTGCCAAGAAAAGTTAATAATTGGTTTAGAAATCTGCTAGCTGCAAATATCAGAAATTTTCATCAATTTATGCAAGTTTTCCTAGATAGATTGGTGGTCATGGGAAATGTTTTCCTCATCCTAGAAGAGTATGACCACTTGAAAATAAAGCTAGGGGAGACAATACATCAGTTTTCAGCCAGATTCAATAAGGTATATCATGTAATACCTGCTGATATGAGGCCACCCCTAAGATCAACTCACTTTCATTACCCAGATGCCTTCGATCCTGAGATGACATTTTAGTTAAGAGAAAGGAACAATGTAAGTCTTGAAGAAATGTAAAAGGTTGCAGTTGATGTGGAGGCCAACTTGCTGATCAAAAGGTCAAAAGTAAAAAACAAAGGAAAGTAGCAGCTGAAATCTTCAGAAGCTAAGCAAGACATTCTGGCCAGCACCATGGAAGAGATGATGCAGAAGATTAGCATAAAAGAGGAGCTTCATGTCCAAAGGCATCATGTTCCATTGATTTCAGAGAAAGAAATGATCATAGTTCCCAAACATTTTTCTGTTCACCCTTGGTACCATGGTTTGGATAATGATTCTTTCATGTATTCCATTCACCATACAGTCGAAGATGAAGTTCAAAATGAGAGAGTGGTGGAATATTCTCCTGACATGATATGCATGTTGAATGACATTTCATCCATGGATGATTTACCCAAGTGTGACCAGTATGATGATAATCATGAGGTTGAAATAGAGGTTGACTGTTCAAAGAAACCAACAACATGTTTTTGGTAGGAAGAAGATCAATTACAACTTAGATATGACAATCAATCTACACATGGAAATTATGACAGCAAGGATCAAAGTGCAGAAAATATCAGAGTAAGTGAAAACACTTTGCCCTTATGTTTCTCATCTTTTCAATTTCTGAAAAGAAACTCTAGGCCAGTTGAAAATAGTGAAGACAAAAATTTCTCTAATCAATCAGTTGAAGATGCCATTAAGGATATGGAGGCTATTCTAAACCCAGAATCACAACCCTTGACCTGCATTGATTTTCAAATTCCTGATGAAAGCTTAGAGCCTGAGACAAATTATGAGTTAATCCACAATAACTCTATACCATTATGCTTTAATTCATTTCAGTTTTTGAAAAATAATCTTGAGTATATGCTAAAGGATAAATACACAGAAAATAAAGAAGTTTCAATGGAACCAATACAACAGTCAGTTCAATTTCTATAGGATCCAATATCAGATGTGTTGGATGAATTGTGTTGTCAAAGTCTTTTTCCATCATCCAGCTATGGGATAAAACGTTGTTATGATATTGACATGATCAGGCAATCAACTTCATTATCTTTTTCAGCAGAAGTCACATTACAAATCCCATCAGAGCAGTTGCATCCATGTCAGGAAATGTATGAGGATGAAAATAACATAGATACAGTTCCAGAGCTGCCATCCAAAAATCAAGGAACATGTCATTTCTACCTTGATCCTATAGCTACCTATATGGAGAATGTTTTCACTGTAGAGCCTCAATCTATCTCTGGCAGTACTTTTGTTCTTCAAGATTGTCGAGGTCTATATGGTAAATATCAATCATGTTTTCAGCAGTGGCCTTTTCACTTTGCAGTTTTGAGTCGATGGGGAAAAGGTCAAGTTGTGATTTTCACTGTGATAACGAGCAGTCAAATAGTCCTCTAGTCTCAACAACTACTTGATTGGATGCATTGGCATTATTGTATCATTTAGAATGATGAAATTGTCAGTAGTGTAGGGTAGGTAGCAGTTTCAAATAAGCTCAACATTCTAAGCATCTCTTTTTCAGTAGTGTTTATCTTAATTTGGTTTCAGTTGCAAGATCAAAATAGGTACAGGTTGTGGAATAAGATTTTGGCATCAGCCCAATGGGTAAAACACCAGTCTGCATGTTCAGAGGTTCGTGGTTCTTGACACCTCCTGAAAGAAGCTGCCATCCCCAAGTGGAGCCTATGTTGGGGACCTATAATCATAGGTAACTCGATTCTTCGACTGTTGATTTGGCATTTCTCTCGTGATGACAAAGTCTGGCTCGGTTGATCCCGTTTCTCCCCTCTATTCATTTCGCTCGATCCCCCATCACCCTGCTGCATCCTTCATCCACGCTACGTGACTCATTCCCTTGTATTTTTGTCCCTGAGCCACGTCTCTCCCACCACCCATTCACGAATAAATGAACTTAGGATTAAAGAAAAAATAACAATAAGTTAATTAGATTAAATAATAGTAATGTTAGTATAGTTAGAATAGATTAAACTAGCTAATAAATAACTAGTTAATAATTAAGTTAAAAATCTAAGTTAGTAATTACGTTAGAATTTGATTAATTAAAAAATAATACAAATAAAACAAATCATAAAACATTAAAAATTAAATTAAAAAGAATTAAAAATAAAATAATA
>ML803734.1:98931-130344 GCA_009831015.1 Picea engelmannii
ATAACCCTTTTGTGTATGACTTTAAAAGTTGTTTATGTTCATGTTGTTAGCTCTACAATTCATAGCTTTATGTCCAAAATTATTACATGCATAACATAAACCAAAAAATATAGTTTGATACCTGAGAGTTGAATATCTTTTGAAAGGAGGTGCTCTTATAAATCTTTCTTCTTCCTAAGAATTATTTGTTTCTATCGGTTGTTGATTCTGAAATATACATCTTCTCGATGGAGGAGTGTCCCTGTAATTTTCTTTGTAGAACTTCCTATCCCCTTTGACTGTTTTTGAATATATTTTTGGATATGTTTATTTTTCTGTTGCTTTGGAGCTTGATCCCTTTTCTGTCTGATTGTATCCAAGTTTGGACTTGTCATTATTAGGATTTTGACTGTTGATAATTTCATTCAAAACTTTCAAATTGTTCTGCATATTTTTCTTTTGAAGATCCTTTCTTAATGTGACAATCTCTTCTTCCAAATTTTCAATGATCATGTCTCTTCCTTCTAGATGTTCTTTGGGTGCTTATTTAATTCTTTTATCTTCTTCAATTTGAACCTTCAAATTTGTGATCATTTGTTCTAATTCCTAAGTGTCTTCTTTCTTGTCTAGTTCCATGTGCAGCTTCTTGTTTTTCCTCTTTTCTCTTATGATAACTTCTATGGAACTCAACAATTCCTCTCGGTAGTCAACTTTTTCCTCTTCAATTTATTCTTCAACTTCTTCATATTATTCTTCGGCTTCTTCATATTCTTATTTGGATTGCTCTTTATTAGAGTCCTCTACTGCCACGAATAGAACTTTTTATGTCTCACTATCACTAACTTCATCTTCATTTGATGATGAGATGTCTTCTTTGCTGCATAAGTTTTTCTTGAAAAATTTATTTGTGGTTCTTTTTCCTTTATATGTTTGTTTTCCTTTTGAGTAACCTTCATCATTTCTCTTTTTATTATGAGGACATTTGTTAGAAAAATGATCAATACCATAACAATTAAAACAAATTAAATTAAGCTTGCCTCTATACCTATCGTCAGTTCCCTTGTTCAGTCTTTTGACAAAGTTGGCCACTTCTTCATCATATTCTGAGATGTCACTATTGCTGCAATTTTATTTTTCTTGTTGCTTTCCCTTTTTCTTTGATATTTTGGATTCTTTGAAGGCTTCTTCTTTTACATCTATATTTTCCTGTTCAGTTCTCATTTCATATGCTGTGAACATTCCATGTAGTTCGTCCATTCTTATTGAGTTTAGATCTTATCTTTATTCTAGTGCTGATAACTTAGGGTCAAATCTCATAGGAAGAGATCTTAGTAACTTTTGAACAATTACAGATTCTCTTATTTATTCTCCCAATCCCATTATTGCATTTACCGTTTCATTGAATCGTAAGAAGTAAGCTGCAAAATTATCATCTTCCATCATCTTTAGTTGTTTGAACTGACCTATGTAAGTTTGAAGCTTTGTTGCTTTGAATTTTGAATCTCCTTCATAAATATTTCAAAGTTTATACCAAATCTCTTTAGCATATTTACAATGTGAAACTTTGGTGAATACCGTTTCACCAAGACCATTCAGAAGTGGATTTGTGGCTTTGGAATTATTCTGACCGAGTTTCACTCCTTTGTCATTTGTTGGTGGAACTGTTGGTATTGTGTATCCATCTACAATTGATTACCAAATTTCAAATCCTTGTTCCTAAATATGTCTCATCCTTATTCTCCAAAATGCATACTTTTGTCCATCAAACTATGGTATTCCATTTTTATACAAGTCATTTCTCTCCATTATCTACCTTTCAGTGGTTAAACTTATTTTCGAAGGAACCTCTCTTTGATTCCAATTTTTGGATTAAGGAGAGGGGGGTGAATCAATAATAGATATATCTAATCCTTTTTAACCATATAATCCATGTGTTATATCAATGTAGAATTACCATCCAATAACTGCAGAGTAAATAAGCAATGAAAAAATGAACAATCATACACATACACAGTACACCAGTGTTTTACGTGGAAACTCAAAGTGGGAGAAAACCATGGAATGATTTTTATTATATGTCTTGAAGAATTAAATTCATTGGAAGAACCAAACTCCTTTGTTTTCTAGATGTAACTGGAAGGAGGCTCCAACCCCCTAGTTTCTCAGGCTACAACCTGAGGGAAGCTCCAACTCCCCAATTATCTGGCTACAACCAAAAGGAGTCTACAACCCCGTATGTTCTCTGGCTACAACCACCTTTCCTTGCCCCATCTAACTGCCCTGATGTAGAAGTAGAATGATGGAACCATCATCACACTATCAGTGTGAGATATACCAATGTACAAACATATCAACCTGTACCACTAACCTCCATCCAACCTATACAACTTCCTTGTAATCAATATGTACCTGAACTGAATGTGTATCAACAAAAATACAACAGGTACGTGACATGTAGTGTTGCAACTCACGTATGTACACACCCTATCTGTTATGCAACCTGTGTATGTACACAATCAAATTGTTATGTAGTCTATGTATGCCTTCTGAAAACAAGGGTTTTCTTTCTTCTGAAAACTTTTGACCCGGTGTAACTTCTTTCACATAGATCTATAACCTGTCACTGTATCCAGACTATAACTATACCTTATGCATGCATCCTCATACATAACCTTTACCCAAAGCATATATATTTCTCTCTAGTCATGTTCCATATAGGTGTGTGTAATCATGAATAAGTATAATAACCCTCACATGATCTAGAATTCAAACCCTTTATGATATTCATCCTCTCAATACATCAACCAATACAAGATCTCAACCATATATCACAAAAACCCTTAGCCATATGCCAAGAAATACAAGATGTTCCTCAATAAGAAGTATCAATGATAAGTATACCACCACTGTATTTCTATAGATTTGAATTATATAGAAGATCCCATGCAACCACTAGTCTTTCTAGGGAGAATCATCAAATCTCCATAACCATTTCTCATGCATACATCAAAATCCAATTATTCATAGAAATAAGACATACCTTTTGAACATAGATATATCTGATGTATATAAGCACTGTAGACCTTCCTGGGAGCTTGATCTCAGAATCTAGAACCTTTGCATCTTCATATTCTCAAGTTTCCATGGATTTTCAATGTCTACGCACCCTAATACACTACCAACTTGCGTACTCCTCAACATGTACACACCCTAATACATTGGCAACTTGTGTACGCCTCAGAAAATAGGGTTTTTAGTATTTTTTGTAATTCTGAGAATTTTGTCGTCAACCGTCCATACTACCTCATACTTTCACAACTTCAGATGTATCAATGAGTACTTGCAATAAGCCTCACACAACAAAAGATATTCAATATGTTCAAGTGTGATTAAATGAGAGAGATTTGCCTCTTATTTATACTTTCATGTAGCATTACATTTTCCTTCTTTTAGGGAGTTCTCCATTTAATTTATTATTTAAATAATTTATCTTCCAAACACTTTGACTTTTAGGGGCTTCTATATGACTCATGAGGGTCCTCCAACTTCACACGACCATAACTCTCTAACTGTGAGGAGTTATGTGACATTCCTCATACCATCGGAAATGGAATGACAATCACGATCCATATAGGATAGTTTCACTGACAAATTCATTGACCTTCGTCTCATTATTCCATAATTAAGCATGGGTTCTCTAACCATGCTTCTAGGATAACTCAATCCACAAAGCATCTTCCAGTGAGGGATTTCACCATAAGGGGCCACTTTGTAGTTCACCCATTTGTACTTCTTATCAACCATGACAAGAAAATAATGAGTCATATTTACATCAAACAAACTTGGGTCCATTACCCAAACCTTTGTGCTATCAGAATTTTCTATCGGAATTTGCTACCGGAATTAAAGAAGAACAATCAAGAACTCAGTCATGTGCCCAATTTGAAGATTCGAGCATAAAGCTATGAGAAATGGTGTAGAAGAAGAAAAGACTAGATAAGATGGATATTTCTCTTTGTTAATAAAAAAATTTGCTACATATTGATGGTTTTAATTTGTTTTTATGATATTCTACCCCTTCCCTTCTGAATAATGTAACCCTTGATGAAGCCCTTCTTCTCTTTAAAAATCAAATTTTCTAACTACTTGAGTAGTTAAGGTTTTTCTCTTCTTGAATTTCTCGTACAATTATTTTCTTGAAAAATTAACTTTAATTGATGTCAAATTTAAGTTTTTTTAATGATTTCACATCATTAACATCTACATATTTGAAATGGGTCATTTTCTTCTTTTTTAAATTTTTTTGAATAAACTTTTATTTTCAAAACATTAATTAATTTCCATTTTAAAAAGGGGGACTGTGTTTTAGTTTTTTGGAAGTAATAATCAAATTTTCATCCTTTGAAACTAATTCATATGTGATCTTCATTTTCTTATATTTCCAATGATATACATTTTATCCAAATCCCACTCCCGGATCTTAAGATATGACCTTGTGAAGTTAAGTTGTCAAGTAAACTGATAAGAAAACAAGTTGATTTTTCTTTTAATTTCTTGGAAAACTACGGCCATGTTCATCCATTTAAACATATACCAACATATTCTTAATCTAAATACCTTTCCAATGGTCTAAAATTTTCACAATTCTGTCACTCAAAGCTCAAGTTATGGCCTTTGCAAGATCATGACTCAACCACCGTTGATCAAGTTTGATGGGGCAATCTTGGCCCTTGGATTGAATTTTGTTTTTTTTTCTTCTTATGAATTCGAATTTTTGGCCATAAAAAGGTTATCCCACATGCATGGTATTACATAAAGTTTTTGTGTGTATATTCAAAAGTGTATTATACACTTGATAAATAACATTGAGAGAGAAGATTATGGAGCTTAAGAGGGTTCGACCTCCCCTTAGGAAATTGATTAAATAATAATATTTTGACCAAAATTATACTCCACCCACTCCTAGTCATCACTGATGAGTCAACCATTCAAATGATTCCATGTGCCATTATTTGGTTGGTCAATTATTTTCCACTAAGAGAGAATCTTCCATTTTTAACAAGTTGTATGTTGCCTCATGTCTCCAATAGTTAAGTGCCATGTGCAAGTATTTCATTGGTTAATAAAAATACCACATCATCGAATCGTGGGATGCCACTTGTCATCTTTCATAGGTTTCCATATATAAAAATCTTATTGGTTAGGATTTTATATAATAAAAATAATTTTTGGGTATGAGGCTTAAGTGGAAAAGTGAACGAGAGGGTGTAGGAGTGGGTAGTTAAGGGGGAGGGATATTTGTAGGTGGTAGAAGTTAGGGGTGGTAAATGTAGGGAGTGGGTGAGGGAGGTAAGGGGTAGGGAAATGAGTGAACCCCCCCCTCCCCTTGTATATTTTAACCTTGTACAATATTTTATTGAAAATATATTTTCAATAAAAGAACATAAAAGATACAATGGAAAATACACACATTACACAAGGATTTTTCCCCTAGGAACCCAAACTGGTAAAACCATCATATTCTATATTCATTCACATCATACATTGTTTACAATACAATATACATATAGGATCCATTATCATCCAAAACCCTAATCCAATGACCTGTATTAGTCAACAACCCTAATTCCTTAACCGAAAATAGAAAACCATCAGCGAAAAACCATGTGCCAAAAAAATGCCCAAAGAATATAACACATACCCAACATTCTCCCACTTGTTGTTTTATTTTCATATAGGGGGCTACAAGTTTAAATACAACAATCCAAAGGTAGAAATTCCCATATATCCTCTACACCAAGAGAACTTCTCAGTTCTCATAGATTTTGTTAATGAATATACAACATTCTTCAAAGGGTCCACCTTCATCAACAATACCTTATTTTCTTCAACCATTTCTCTGACAAAGTGATATTGAACATCAATATTATTTTTATTTGAATGATAAGTTGGGCTCTTTGCCAGGAAAATTGCACTATGAATGGCACAATATATCCTTATAGCTTGTTGTACGAATCCAATACCTAAACACCATCTATGTAACCATACCGCCTCCTTGTTTTCATGAGTGCCTACCATGTATTCATCTTTTATAGTTTAAAGTGCCACTAAAGACTGTCCTTTTCTCATCAAACTAATTTCTCCTCCAAACAGGTTAAACACATACCCTCTTTTAGATATTCTATGATCCAGATCTCCAGCCCATTCTGCATCCACAAAGCCATGTATGTCCAACACTCTATCCAAGCCTGGTCTTCCTTGGTAGCACAATCCATAACTAGTAGTTCCACACAAATGCCTGAAAACTCTCTTTACTATTTTCCAATGATCCTTCTCTGGTTTTTTCATATACCTGCTCAAACTCCCACTGCATGTGTGTTGGCAGCGATTATATAATTTTTATTTTTATAAGATGCCTACATAGAGGTCTATGAAATTTTATTACTCTTCATAAGCATTTCTCAGAACGACATTTGTGAATCGTCGCATTTTACCTATCATCTATTCATGCTTCATTTTCATGACTGAAAGCATGAAAACTTGCAACTATCGTTAATATTCTATTTTAAAATTTCATTAAAAGCATATGGTTTATTACAGAATTATGGTTTCTTGCTATGAGCATGTTTCTCTCCTTGTTTGTGACCTTTTCAATTCTAAGCATGACTAAGAGATTTATGGTTGTATGAACGAAAGACCCCCATCAATTGATATTCAATTTTTTGTATCGATTTTGGTTTATTTTTTATCATATTTCTTTCATGAAACTTTGAACTATTCAATTTTTGTAAACCTACCTAACTTTGCAATTAAACTATGATGTGCACACTATGTTTTCAGAGTACTCTGGTCCTAGCATGTACCCAATGCCAAGGTGGAATATAATGTACAGGATGCCATTACTCCTTAGCATGGTCTCGGGTTCCACAAACTCTTCACACGCATTTTGATTAAACACTTTTCCCACCCTTTGAATCATCACAACATGTTTTGATAAAACTCAGAACTATGGCTCTGTTGCGTTTTTGCAAACCCTACTTGTGCGTTCTGTGTTAATTACCCATCCATTCGGCATGGCTCTAGTGGTAAGGGTCGAACCGAACGACGTCCAAACCCTGCTCTCATATGATAATGCTAGGGAATATTTGGAAAGGAATGGTTGGCATATTTTCATTGAAAAGTTTAAGGGTTTTAATATTCAGGTCGCCCAAGAGTTTTCCTTAACCATTGATGGTTGTAGGGAAAAAATCGATGATGTGCAATTGGAAGTAACTAAAGAGTTCCTTAGTCAAGCCATGGGATTTCTAGCAGTTTGTTAGAAATGGTTCAAGAATGCGAAAGTGGAGGAGGTCCCTTGGACTTTACTATTTACCTCACGAAAAATAACCAGTTACGATCAAGGTATGCCAATTTCATTTTTGAAACCTAGATGGCATGATTTACTTGTTGTAGTGAAGCAATTCATCACATGTGAGGGATTATTCAGACTTGTTTTCCTTTATCATGTATGCCTGCTTATGAGTTTCATTGGTTTTCCGTTGAATATGCCTTATTATCTACTCAGAAGTCTGTATAAAATGGGAAAAAGATTTAGGAAATAGAGGTCAGATTCAAGTCTGTTTCACCATGGCCTCATTAAAATCATCCTCATGCACCAGTTACAGTCACAAAATGATTTTTGGGACTCGTTCATTATGCGAAATGGTTTTGGTAACCCTGAGTTGGGAGAAGTGGATAAGCCATGAGTTGAGGAAACCCTTGTGAACCCAATGACCTCTCCTCCACCGCTCCAAGCCTGTGACTTTTCCCCTAATAGAGAACCCTCGAGCTACCCTAAGGTCATTCAATAGGACAATCGATCGGTTACACATCCAAAGGATTGTTTTAAAACTGTGAAGAATCCTACAGGAAAGAAGTTAAAAGGTAGTGTTGATGTCAATTTCAAAAACAAAAGAGCTGGTCAGTTAATTTCTCAAAGTGTTTGAAATAAAATGAAACCCCGTGCAGACACAATCAGCATGATTGAAGTGAGTGAAGGTTCAGACTCAGAAATTAACAGATTCCTTGTTGAAGAGGACCTTGTGTCATTCGAGTTATACCCTAACCAACCCTATGACTATGTTAATAATTTGCCTCCTTGTTTGAAGGGCAACCGAGAATTTCTTGGTATCCAGCTCTGTGATAAATCTACCATTCGCATGGAGGATTCTCCAACCCATAATGTTTTTCTTTCTAATGCAAACTCCTTATAGTCACAATGTGATGTGTTTCGATCGTGGATCGATAGGTACTATACCGATGTTCCACTGCTACAGTCACGACTCAAGTCTTTAAGAGACCAAGTTGATATGTTGACAAATGAAAACAATAGACTTGAATCCATCATCCAAGGGAAGGAGAAGCGCTTGAAAACTATAGGTCATGTCATTTTGAAAAACATAGAGGCAACAACAGCTATCGTTAATTCCAAAATTTCTTGATACGTTTTGATTCCATGATTTGAGGTATGATATTTTTTATTTTTAGCATGATTGTGTCACTCTTAAGTTAGGATATTCGATTTGATTGAATAAACTATTTTTCTTATTAAGATTAGTCTGTTTTGTTTATTTAATAAAATATGATTTCATTTGCTATTATAACTAGCTATAGAATCGCAAGATTTTGTAGCGAGTTAAGAAAATTCAAATTGTTTGATTTGATGACAGAAAACATATCTGGGATATTCTTATTTTCATTTGTTTTCAGGATGATTAAGGAGCCCATGATTTCCAAGATGATATGAGACACTTTTTGAGATCTCCCAGCCATATCAATCTTGTATTTTGAGTAAACAGATTAGACTATTGGTAGTTTTTGATATTTAGTGAAATCAGGGTGGTTGCATCCCCCTTTATTTTTTGAAACCAATTTGATCTTATCAATAGGAAATAGTTATGTTTCTTGAAACCTATATAAACATGTCATTTTGTAAGCATTGGATCATCTTGGCCTGGGGCAAGAATACAGATATTTACATATAGACTTGAATGACACATAATACATTACATCTTTAGCTTTCTGTATCATGTTTTAATTTAAGTTCTGCTTATCTCAATATGATGATAGATGATGATAGCCTTTCGTCTGCATTATTTATTGTTATTTGAGATCATCCTTTTCACATAATTCCCATATCTCGTGTATTATATATAGCATATAGTGATCCTCTATTCAATTTTAATTAGAAGATGTATCTTTAATTTCAGTTGAATGTTTACATGCAAGTTCTTACAGGAAGAATTATCACATCGTAGTTACTTGAAAATTATAAGATTACTATGACTGCATCTATTATATGTTATGTTATTATAATTCAATCTCCAGCATTATCGTTTCTCATTTATTAGGGGCAATCTCAATATCTGTAGCAGGTTTACCTCATCAGATAAAGGTGGCTGGATATTCAATATCAAACAGACATTGGATGCAATAATAGGTTAGCTTGTTATTTGATTTCATTAGTTTGCTGAATATAGAAGTTTCCTATATATAGAACATTTTCTACTATATGTTATTTCCTTTTCAATTAGGCAGTTTAATATTTGATTTCATGAGTGTATACATCTAAGAAAATAAACCAAAAAAATTAAATAGTATTTTCACTCTCTTTATTACTGTTGTTAAAGTAACTAATTCACATTTGATTTTTACGGGTTTAGATTAAAACTTGTGTTTTGTATAGATTGTATATAAAGTTATTGATCAAATTATTTAAATAAATTGTACATATATATATATATTTAAATGTACATATAGATTTTAGTGATTGTTCTTTATTAAGCATTGTATTTTCTTTAGTTATTTTTTCTTTCTTTAGAACTTAGATCGGCCAGCGAAGCCACTAAACCCATCAGAGTGAATTAATCCAAATGGCTTGGGTTAATTAGACAACCCCAGATTGGATTCACTCCTCTAGTTGACAAGCGGTCAATTTCGCCCGTCAACAAATGGCGCTAGAAGGAGGGCATGGAAACTATTAATGGCACAAGGAGGCCGCAAGACTCCTTCCCCACCTACTCGCTCACCTATAGTAACTAGAAGTCATTTAGATGACAACATTGTCCCTCAAATAGCAACCACATCAAACGATGATCAACGGATCACAATTGAACTAGTAACTCCAAATCCCATAGGTGGTGACATACAAGAGATTTTTCGTCAATCCCTCATAAGAACGCACAGTGCCTTAGACTATATCAGACAACTAGGTTGACCTTTTATTCAACCATTAGACTTATATTATATCAGAGAGAAACTTGAAGGTATTGATCTTACCTTAAACCCTACATATCCAGATCATATCCTCACTCCTGCAGCAGGAGGATCTGGTATTCCACCATCACCACCCCCTTCATCTCCTTCTTCTTCTGAAGAAGAATCCTTAGATGAAGGCAGTTCCTCATCTCATCCTTCGACACCACCCACACCTATGGCCAATCCGAACAATCCCACCAGACCCTAGCTTGACCAAGATGTAGTGGCCATACCTAGTCCTCAACATCCTTTACCTAAACACCCAAAGAAATGGCTCTCTAAATTTGACCTAGACTTTAAGAAGATCACTGAAGATTACATCAAAATGTTTATGCTAGCCATTAGGCTTTGTAGTGTTGAGCACGAAGACATAGTGTGCATATTGTTTCCCTACACCTTTGAAGGCAGTGCCTCTACCTGGTACTTTTCCCAACAGCCCCACACCATCGTGTCATGGGATAAATTTGAGTCATGTTTCCTTGAGAAGTTCGGAGACGACAAGTCTCCTGAAGTTCTAGTCATGGATATTTCTAGTTTAAAAATGGACCCCAAAGAAAAGATAAAAGACTAAAGAACCGAATCCCCACGGATTCGATGCCTGCCAAAAATCTTATTGTCGCATACTACACAAAATCCTTACATCAAAACATAGCCATTTGGGTAAAGAGGTCCAAAAAAGCCACATTGTTAGAAGCCTTTGAAGAGGTGAGTCAAATCGAGAAAGATATTCTCAGCTTAAAAGACAATACCTGGAATGAGATAGAGACTAGTTCATCCTCTAAGAAGAAAATCAAAATCATTCCTAGACCTCCCCAAAACAAAGCTCAACCAGAGAGTTCGGATCTAGAAAACTTACAGAAAGTCATTCAGAAGTTAGCCAATCAAGTTATAGATTTGAAAAGGTCAGCTTAAGAATATTCTTCGAGCAAAGGGCCTTACAAACCCCCTTTTAGGAATCCTTTTCCCACAAACCAACCTAACTCAAATTCTGAAGGCCTAAATCTAGAAAGCTTACAATTTGCTATTCAAACGATCCTAGAAGCACATGATAACTTGATTCCTCTTGAGATTCCTAAAGAAGTAGCTAAACAAGAGACAGTAGAAGAATATGAATCCTCTCTGAACATTTTCAGACATTTTTCAGATAGAATTTTTCAAGCTAATTTCGAAACAGTGCATCCTTACAATACCAGGAGTAAAACAACAAATAAGCCTTCTTCTGAAATTGCGACTACTATGCCTCCAAAATAGTCTAAATCAATTGAGACTAAACATAATTCGAAAAAACCAAGTTTAGATCATGATTTGATTGAGGATCTAAAGAAACTTAGGGATACCATTTATGTTTATGAATTATTAAAATTCCCTTTTCTTTTGCAAAAGATGTTGCAGAATATTGCGGAAAACAATAAAAACAACAATCCAAATAGCAACAAAGGTGTTGAAAATAGCCCTAAAAACCCTTAGAAGGCCTTCGCAAAGATGAAATCCAAACCTCATAATAAAAAAGACCTTCCTGTAAATAGTGTAACAAATGTAGATAAACTAGTTTCAGGGGTTGTGATTAAAAAACAACAAACTTCTACTGTTAATACTCGCAGAAATGTCCCTCCCTTTTTGTTAACTTTTGAAATTTTCAATAGGAATGTACATAACTGTATGGTAGATTTAGGTGCATCATATAATGTAATGCCTTGGTATGTCTGTCAAAAAATTAATGCCGAAGTTCAACCGTCCATCTTGAAAATTATCCATCTTGATTGAACTAGTGTTAAAGTGATAGGCGAATTAAAAAATGTTCTTATCAGATTATCATCTAATCCTAAAGTCCATCAGGTGATTGATATCATTGTTGTAGATATCCCAGAAGTATATGGTTTGTTTTTAAGTAGGTATTGGTCAGAACAATTACATGTCTATTTTGCAATAGATTGGTCTCAGTTGTGGCTGCCCAAGAACAGAAAGCCTAACAAAATCAAGGTAAATCGTGAACGTTATATTAAGTTCATAGTAACTGATTTAAATGATCCCAATGAACCATTCACTCCTTCTGCCAATTTGCCTGAAATACAGGGGATGGACACTTTGTTTGGAAATTTCATGGCTGAAACTTCTACCACCACTGACCCAGAACAACAATCTAAAATTATGACATGCACACAGTCAACAACCTCCTCTTGGTGGTAACATGCACCTGGCGAAAATCAAATATGGTCTCTTTACTTCGATGGGTCAAAATATAAGGAAGGAGCTGGTGCAGGGTGCATGCTCATCGATCCAGTAGGTAACAAGACTTTGATTGCTTGCTGGTTAGAATTTGAATGTACAAACAACATGGCCGAATATGAGGCACTCCTGCAAGGTCTCAGAAAAACACTAGATTTAAACATTCAAAATTTGACTATTTTTGGTGATTCAGAAATAGTGGTTAGATAGGTAAAAAATTCTATCCACTATTTATCTCCACACCTAAAAAGCTATCAGATTAAGGTATGGAATTTGATGAACAAGTTTTCCACATTTAACATAAATTCTATTCCTAGAATGAATAATTCTGAAGATGATTTGTTAGCTAACGTCGCCTCAAAAAAATTTCCTGCAGAAGGCCTATCTTTGAATGAATTTTCCGTCGAACTATTGTTCAGACCATCCATCCCAGACAACATCATGAATTGGAGAGTCTTCGATGACGATCAACAGATCATCAGTTTTATGCATATGAAAGAAACTTTCCAGGGAGCAGTGATCGACGAAGGTACCCATGACAAAAATCTTCGTGACTTTATGATAATACCAGATCCGAGATCCCTAGAATCTGCATCAGACATGGTAAACTCTATCCAAAAATATGTGGTTAGGTTAGAAAATTTTTATAATCTTCATGATAAGTTCATAAAATCAGTGAATTGTAAAATGAATAGTTCCTCTTTGACACATGAAAAAGTAAATTTGGGAACTAAAGATAACCCATAGTGCATCAATTTAGGGTTGGGGTGTTCTGAGCAAGAAAAGGTAGCATTTATTAAGTTGTTTAAGGAATTCAAAGATGTTTTTTCCTGGACGTACGATGACCTAAAAACCTTTGATCCTAACATCATACAACACATTATTCCCATGAAACCTTAGACCCAACCTTTCCACCAAAACTTAAGGAAGATGCACCCAAAACTCGAACCAACAGTCAAGAAGGAATTAAACAAACTCTTGAACGCTAAAATAATCTTCCCAGTAAGGCACACACAATGGGTCCCTAATCTTTTCCCTGTTAGAAAGAAGAGTGGTGAAATCCGACTATGTGTCGATTTCTAAAATCTTAACCGAGCGTCTGATAAAGACAACTACCCTGTCCCTCCCATGGAGTAGATCCTTCAACAAGTATCTAGCTCTGAAAGATTATCCTTGTTGGATGGTTTTTCAGGGTATAACCAAGTCCTTATGTCTCCCTCAGACCAGCTCAAAACTACTTTCCGTACCCCTTGGGGCACCTATGCTTATAGAAAGATGCCCTTTGGACTCATAAACGTCGGTGCCACTTTTCAGAGAACGATGGATATCAATTTATATGGCTTAATCAATCAATCTATAGTAGTTTACCTCGATGACGTCACTATCTTCTAAAAAATAAAGGAGATCATCTAGCTCATTTAAGATCTGTTCTACAACGATGTTGTAAGTACGACATTTCTTTAAATCCTAAAAAATCTGTCTTCGTAGTAGAACAAGGTAAGCTCCTCGGATTCATTGTATCAAATGAAGGGATGATTATCGATCCTGAAAGGACCCAAGTCATTTCAAAACTCCCCCCTCCCTCGTCAAAAAATTCCATGCAATCTTTCTTAGGATAGATAAACTTTGTTAGGATATCCATCCCCATCTTTTCAGAAATGGTGAGACCATTGAAAAAATTAATAAAAAAGGAAGTACAGTACCATTGGGGACCTTTAGAAAGTCAAGCTTTTGATTCAATTAAAAATTCCATAATAGATGCTCCTTCTCTAATGAGCCCTTATTTTGCACGAGATTTCATCCTCTACATGTTTGCCTCTGACTGATCTTACGCTACTGTCCTAACTCAAAAGAACGCTGAAAAAAATGAAGTCCCAATTTTCTTTATGAGATCAAACTTCAAGGGAGCATAAATTAATTTCCCAGCAGTAGATCAGCAATCTTATGCTATTTTAAAGCAGTAAAACACTTTTGATCTTATCTGTTGAAATCTAGGATGAAAATCATTGTCCCTTACCCAGCTGTCAGAAATTTGTTAGTACAGAAAGAACTAGGCGAAAAAAGGGAAAACTTGGTCACATCTTTACAAGAATATGACATAGAAATCACCCCAGCACAAATTGTCAGAGGCCAAGGTTTATGAAAGTTGGTCGTCGATTCAGCTATAGGACAACAAAATGAAACTAATATGTTAAAACCAAATCAGCACCATCAAAATAAAATCTGATGTGCACAAAACCTTGTTAGTTCCTGGTACGACGACATCAAATATTGTCTTATACATGGATCAACCCCCCGTCACCTTGATCCCCAAAAAAGGAGAGCACTAAGATTAAAATCTGCTTCTTTTCAACTGATTAATGGTATTTTGTTTTGCCAAAATTTTGATGTAATACTTATGCACTGTCTTGAAAAAGATGAAGCAGAAAAAGTCTTATTGGAGTTACATGCAGGGGAAGCTGGTGTGAATTTTGGTGGAGACGCCACTGCCCATAAATTATTAAGAGAAGGTTATTACTGGCCTACCCTTTTTAAATATGCTCATGCCTCATGCCACAAGTTTGTCATATGTCAAAAGGGATCTGGACGGATACAGAAACCAACATTCCCTTTGCAACCAGTTTCGGTAGTCTCCCCTTTTTAGCAGTGGGGCCTAGATATTATAGGTCCAATCAATCTGGCATCCTCGTAGCAGCATAAATACATCATAAAAGCCACATATTATTTCACCAGGTGGTCCGAGTCTGCCCCATTAAAAGCTGTAAATACCAGCCAGGTGATATCCTTTTTGAATTCAAATATCATCACTCATTTCGTTATTCCTGAATGCCTGGTATTTGACAACGCTTCTTGTTTTTCATCTCTTGAAATGAGTGATTTCGCTCTAGAAAAAGGAATTAAATTAAAGTACTCTGCCAGCTATTACACCCAAGGCAATGGTTTGGCGGAATCAAATAATAAAAATATGATCAAAATTATCAAGAGAACGGTCTCCAAAAACCATAAAAATTGGCATAACGCACTGTTAAACGCAATCTGGGCTGATAGAGTAACTCCTAAAACTGTTGTGGGTAACTCACCTTTCTTTCTCGTTTACGGCAGGGAAGTGATTCTTCCACCGCATGTCCTTCTTCCATCTCTACAGTTATCGTAGAAGGTACAGGAAGAATATTGTCCCCCCTTGGAGAGTCAAATTAACGCTTTGTTAAAGTTAGAGGAAGTAAGGGCTCAAGCAAAATGAAAATTGGATCAACATCAACTCATTGTTAAAAACTGGTTTAATTCCAATTCTGCCTCTGACAGAAATTTTGAGGTAGGTGACCTTGTCCTAAAATTGGACAAACCTCATGAGGGAAAAGGAGAGCATACTAAGTTTCAGAACTTATGGTTGGGACCATTTTTAATTGCTGAGAAACTAGGTCCCAGTTCCTTTCGCTTATAGAATTTAGAGGGATAGCCAGACACCTTCCCGGTGAGTGGCCAAGCTCTAAAAAGGTACTTTACCTGATGACGCTCCTATACACCCTCTGTAAATATATATATATATATTTATTTTCTATTTGTTTTTCTTTTCTGGTTTGTTTTGGTTCTTCTTATCGGTCTTTCTTTTGAAACACATATGCCTGCACCATGGGCTAGCTCAGACAAAGAAAACGGAAAAATTTCCCTTTGAAAATGACTATTGAAAGTTGTTAAAACATCAATTGTTGTGTTTCTCTGAAATTGTAGCCCTGTTGAAGATGACTTTTTGTTTGAAAAGAATTTTCTTAGTTTCAATCTGCAATTGAAAGTATTCACGACCATCTATAAAAATCATTTTTATGTTGTCCCTATTCTTTAAGAGAACAACTCAATGATGTTTCCCTGTTCTTGAAAGTCAGTTTTATTAATAAACTATTTCTAGATCTTGATGAAGGAAAACTAAAAAAAATTTCAAGGTCTCTGACATATCAAGATGTGTTAAAAAACTAGAATTTTCAGCGTCACTCC
Organism: Picea engelmannii; assembly: GCA_009831015.1. Lineage (NCBI taxonomy): Eukaryota > Viridiplantae > Streptophyta > Pinopsida > Pinales > Pinaceae > Picea > Picea engelmannii. The sequence continues at coordinate 115,423 of ML803734.1, forward strand.
GCTCTATTGAATATCTTTAAAAACTATAATATCAACTTTCAGAGAGCTGTGGGAAGTGCTTGTAAACATACCGGGACACTGAACAGGTATGCTGGCAGCGGGTAAATGCATGCATGACTCCAAGATTACTTCATCGGGGACAGGCCCACCAGCAGCGAAGCAATGTCAAGTAAAAGAAAATTCTCAGATATGGATTTTGTTTTGACCTTAAACGTCCTTTGTTCTGATCTGGAATTTCTTGACAGGATACAGATATTAGAGTGGGTTAATTGAAATCCCTGTCAAGGCTATGGACGCCTACTAGCAGCAGTGGCCAAATCAACAGTATTGAAGATTTTATCTCAACATCGTGGCTCTCTTTTGCCAAGATTGTAACCAGTTTTAGTTTCTTTAAAAGTAAAAGTTGTCTGCAACCAGATTGCGTTATGATTATTTGATATGTTCAAACAACTTTTTGGTTGTTTTCGATTAGAAGTTTTTTATATTATTCTAACCTAGACTCGTTCGTGTGATAGAGATAACTGCTTCTCCCAGCATGTCACCATTGTTGGTAGGGATTATATAATTATTATTTTTATAAGCTGCCTACACAGAGGTCTATGAAATTTTATTACTCTTCATAAGCGTTTCTCTAAACGACAATTGTAAATCATCACATTTTACCTATCATCTATTTGTGCTTCATTTTCATGACTGAAAGCATGAAAACTTGCAACTATCATTACTATTTTGTTTTAAACTTTCATTAAAAGCATATGGTTTATTACAGAATTATGGTTTCTTGCTATGAGCATGTTTCTCTCCTTGTTTGTGACCCTTTCGATTCTAAGCATGCCTAAGAGATTGATGGTTGTATGAACAAAAGACCCCCATCAATTGATATTCGATTTTTTGTATCGATTTTGGTTGATTTTTTATCATATTTCTTTCATGAAACTTTGAACTATTCAATTTTTGTAAACCTACCTAAATTTGCAATTAAACTATGATGCGCGCATTATGTTTTTAGAGTACTCTGATCCTAGCATGTACCCAATGCCAAGGTGGAATACAATGTACATGATTCCATTACTCCTTAGCATGGTCTCAGGTTCCACAAACTCTTCACACGCATTTTGATTAAACACTTTGCCCACCGTTTGAATCATCACATCATGTTTTGATAAAACTCGAGACTATGGCTCTGTTGCATTTTTGCAAACCCTACCTGTGTGTTCTATGTTAATTACCCATCCATTCGGCATGGCTCTAGTGGTAAGGGTCGAACCAAATGGCATCCAAACCCTACTCTCATATGATAATGCTAGGGAAAATTTGGAAAGGAATGGTTGGCATATTTTCATCGAACATTTTAAGGGTTTTAATCTTTAGGTCACCCAAGAGTTTGCCTTAACCTTTGATGGATGTAGGGAAAAAATCAGTGATGTGAAATTGGAAGTAACTGAAGAGTTCCTTATTCAAGCCACGGGATTTCCATCAGTTGGTCAGAAATGGTTCAAGAATGCGAAAGTGGAGGAGGTCCCTTGGACTTTACTGTTTACCTCACGAAAAAAAACCAGTTGTGATCGAGGTATGCCAATTTTGTTTTTGAAACCTAGATGGCATGATTTACTTGCTGTAGTGAATCAATTCATCACATGTGAGGGATGATTCAGACTTGTTTTCCTTTATCATTTACGCCTGCTTATGACTTTCATTGGTTTTCGTTGAATATGCCTTATTATCTACTCAAAAGTCTGTATAAAATGGAAAAATGATTTTGGAAATAGAGGTCAGATTCAAGTTTGTTTCACCATGGCCTCATTAAAATCATCCTCATGCACTCGTTACAGTCACAAAATGATTGTTGGGACTCGTTCATTACGTGAAATGGTTTTGGTAACCCTGAGTTGGGAGAAGTGGATAAGCCATGCATTGAGGAAACCATTGTGAACCCAACAACCTCTCCTCCACCACTCCATGCCTGTAACTTTTCCCCTAATAGCGAACCCTCGAGCTACCCTAAGGTCATTCAATAGGAAAGTCGACCATTTGCACATCCAAAGGATTTTTTTTTAAATGTGAAGAAGCCTACATGAAAGAAGTTAAAAGGTAATGTTGATGTCAATTTCAAAAACAAAAGAGCTGGTCAGTTAATTTCTCTAAGTGTTCGAAATAAAACGAAACCCTGTGCAGACACAATCAACATGATTGAACTGAGCGATGGTTCAGACTCATAAATTGACAAATTCCTTGCTGAAGAGGACCCCATGTCATTCGGGTTATACCCTGACCGGCCCTATGACTATGTTAATAAATTGCCTCCTTGTTTGAAGGGCAACCTAGAATTTCCTGGTATCCAGCTCTGTGATAAATCTACCATTCGCATGAATGACTCTCTGACCCATAATGTTGTTCATGCTAATGAAAACTCCTTACAGTCACAATGTGATGTGTGTCGATCGTGGATTGACAGGTACTATACCGATGTTCCACTGCTACAGTCACGACTCAAGTCTTTAAGAGACCAAGTTGATATGTTGACAAACGAAAAACAATAGACTTGAATCCATCATCCAAGGGAAGGAGAAGCTCTTGAAAACTACAGGTCATGTCATTTTCAAAAATGCAGAGGCAACAACAACTATCATTAATTCCAAAATTTCTTGATACGTTTTGATTTCATGATTTGAGGTATGATATTTTTAACTTTTAGCATGATTGTGTCACTCTTAACTTAGGATATTCGATTTGATTGAATAAACTATTTTCCTTATTAATATTAGTCTATTTTGTTTATTTAATAAAATATGATTGAATTTGCTATTATAACTAGCTACAGAATCACAAGATTCTATAGCCAGTTAAGAAAATTTGAATTGTTTGATTTGATGATAAAAAACATATCTGAGATCTTCTTATTTTCATTTGTTTTCAGGATGATTAAGAAGCCCATGATTTCCAAGATGACATGAGGCACTTTTTGAGATCTCCCAGCCATATCAATCTTGTATTTTGAGTAAACAGATTAGACTATTGGTAGTTTTTGATATTTAGTGAAATCAGGGTGGTTGCATCCCCCTTTATTTTTTTGAAACCAATTTTATATTATCAACAAGAAACATTTATGTTTCCTGAAACCTATATAAACATGTCATTTTGTAAACATTGGATCATCTTGGTCTGGGGCGAGAATATGGATATTTACATACAAACTCGAATGACACAAAATACATTACAGCTTTAGCTTTATGTATCATGTTTTAATTTAAGTTCTGCTTATCTCAATATGATGATAGATGATGATAGCCTTTCGTCTGCATGATTTATTGTTATTTGAAATAATCCTTTTCACATACTTCCCATATCTCGTGTCTCAGATATAGCATACAGTGATCCTCTATTCAATTTAAATTAGAAGATTTATCTTTAATTTCAAGTTCTTACAGGAAGAATTATCTCATCGTCGTTACTTGCAAATTATAAGATTACTGTGACTGCATCTATTATATGTTCTATTATTATAATTCGATCTCCAACATTATTGTTTCTCATTTATTAGGGGCAATCTCAAGATCTGTAGCAGGTTTACCTCATTAGATAAAGGTGGTTGGATATTCAATATCGAATAGACATTGGATGCAATAACAGGTTATCCTATTATTTGATTTCATTAGTTTATTGAATATAGAAGTTTCCTATATATAGAACATTTTCTACTATCTATTATTTCCTTTTCAATTAGGCAGTTTAATATTGGATTTCATGAGTGTATACATCTAAGAAAATAAACGAAAAAAAATAAATAGTATTTTCACTCTCTTTATTATTGTTGTTAAAGTAACTAAGTCACATTTGATTTTTATGGGTTTAGATTAAAAATCGCGTTTTGTATAGATTGTATATAAATTTATTGATCACATTATTTAAATAAATTGTACATATATATATTTAAATGTACATATAGATTTTAGTGATTGTTCTTTATTAAGCATTGCATTTTCTTTAGTTATTTTTTCTTTCTTTAGAACTTAGATTGGCCAACAGAGCCGCTAAATCCGTTAGAGTGAATTAATCCAAATGGCTTGGGTTAATTAGACAACCTTGGACCGGACTCACTCCTCCAGTTGACGAGTGGTCAATTTCGCCTGTCAACAATGTGCAATGTCTAGTCTAGTACAAACCATTACATACATCAAACTACAAACCACAATCACATATGGAATACGAGTCATGTCCTCCTCCTCTTCCAGTGTCTTGGTACACTAGTCCATATATAACTTTGCACCTATGGGAATAGGGACCCTAACTGGTTTAAATTCCTGCATATTGAACCTCTACAATATTGTCTCGACATATTTTCTTTGATTTAACTAGAGTTTCATGTTTTTTCATTCTCTTTTAATTTCCATGCCCAAAATAAAATTTGTAGCACCAAGATCCTTCATGTCAAATTTAGAGGACAACTGAGTTTTCACATACTAGATAATCTCCTTGTTGTTTCCTATAAACAACATTCCATCCACATACAAGACCAAATAAATCAAATGATCACCAATTAATTTAAAATACACACAATGATCTTATATTCTTCTTTTGAAGCCAAGTCCGAGCATATAAGTATCAAAATTTTTATACCACATCCTTGGGGATTGTTTTAAACCATCCAAGGACTTTTTCATCTTGCATACCATCTCCTTCTTGCCCTTCAAAACAAAGCCTTCTAGATTCTTCATATAGATTTCTTCTTTCAGATCCCCATGTATAAGGAATGTTTTCTTCACATCCATTTGTTCTACCTCAAAATCAAATGCAGAAGCAACAAATAATAGAAATCTAATATAAGTTAACTTGGCAATAGGAGAAAAAATCTCACTAAAATCAATTCCCTCAACTTGGGATGTACAAAACACTAGGAAGTGTTCTAATCCTTCCATCTATGATAATCAACTTGACTTTTCCTCATCCTATGATTTTGGTTGTCGATTCATCACCTAGGAAAACATTACCTCCATCATACCTTTCATATTCACAGAACCACTCCTTGTTGGGATTCACATGAAAGGATGCACCTGATTCAACCAACCATGCCTCATGATCTGCATGTGTACTTGAAGAAGCCAAGTACACATCTCCTCCTTCTTCCTTAGAGTTCTTTTCTTTTGTAGAGTGAGCACCTTCAGATCCCTTCACTTTCTCAACTTTCTTATATCTACATTGGTTCTTGAAGTTCCCTTATTTTCCACATCTCCAACACACATTTACAAACTTTCTGAGATATTTAGATCTCCCACTTGAGGACTTAGATATACTTATTTCCTAGGAGATTCCTTTTGTAAACAATGCATATATGCTCTTTCCTTCCATTTTCTTTTGTCTCATCTCCTCCGACAACAAGGATGAGACCACATCATCAAAACTCAAGGTAGTTGTTTTACTACTTGTGGCCACAACCATACTATCCCATGAGTCTGGTAAAGAGAAGAGTAAACTGATACACTTATCTTCATCTGAAATTTTAATATCAACAGATAATAACTTACTTACCACAGTATTTAAAGAATTTAGATTCTCTGTCACAGAGTCTCCATCTCTCGTCCTCAGATTATAAATCTTCTTCTACAGGAATAGTTTATTTACCAGGGACTTGTATTGATACAAGTTCCCCAACGTATCCCATAAATCCTTGGTTGTCTTTTCCCCCGACACATTCAATAATACTAAATCTGAGAGACATAATCAAATTGTTCTATTTTCCTTCCGATCCAACTGTTTCCAGTCATCTATTGATGTTCTTGTAAGTGAAGTACCTAGATTCACCATGATCCACTGATCTTTGTTTACCAACATATCTTCCATATCGAGCTTCCATATCTCTAAATTTTTTCCATTAAATTTCTCAATCTCTATTTTTGAACTACTTGCCATCTATTTTCACTTGAAGAATCAATACCACATATCTCCCACTGTAACAAGGGGTATCATTGTATTGAGCCAAACACCAGACCACAAAGGCATCCCCTGAAGCTAATAATTGCTCTGATATGACATGTAGATTTTAACCTTGTACAATATTTTACTACAAAAATACTTTCAATAAAATAATAGAGAAGATACAATGGTAAATACACACATTACATAGATATTTTTCCCCTAGAAACCCAAACTAGGAAAACCAATATATTATATATTCATTCACATCATACATTATTTACAATACAATATACATATAGGAGCCAGCGACATCCAAAACCCTAATCCAATGACCTGGATTAGTCAACAACCCTAATTCCTTAACCGAAAATAGAAAACCATTGACTAAAAACCATGTGCCAAAAAGACGCCCAAAGAATATAACACATACCCAACACCCCCACGAACCTGATAAGGAATAAAGGTCCAAAATAAATTAAGTATGAAATTTTTGGAGTATGAGAGCAGAGGTATAAGTGAGTAGTGAGGGAGTATGGAATGACGAGTGTGGAGGGATAAGGGAATAAGGGAAAGGTGGGTGCCCGTGAACCCACAATAATGGAGAGATAAGGGATACATTATTTATACTTAAATTTATCTGCTAAGAATATAATACGAAGAAAATTAGGGTCTTGTACCTGAAAATAGAAGAAAATTATGGGTTTTGGGCCCATGAAATAGAAGAAAATAAGGGGTTTTGGGCCCAAAAATTAATGAAGAAAAGAAGGTTCATGGGCCTGAAAATTTAAATGTAATTTCAATATATTATCTTTATTCCACATGGAAGAAGTGCCCTTTTCTGCTTAAACACAAACCCAGATATCTTGAGCATACGAACTCATATTTTTTTATCTAAAAAATGTGTGGCGAAGCTGAGACCGAGGGATACATGATAAACTTATATTCTTTCAAAAAAAACATTAAAGACATTTTTTTATTATACCAGGAGTGAAAAAATATAGGTGACCAATTTTTGGCCAACAAGCCTCCTTAGGTTTAGGGCTACAAAAAAGACTAAAATAATCCTCCAAGTGGTATTCCCTAGATAGATGTGTAATGAAATTACATAAATAAGAAATTTCAAGGTGTCAACTAGGGGATGACTCCAACAAAAGAGGTGACCTATTGTTGGATATATGGGCTTACCTGGGTTCTACCTTAGTTCTCCAACAAAACCCTTTTCACCATCGACCCTTCTAGTAAACCAGAAGGCTACACCACACATGGAGCACAAAACGAAGTCTCACTTGAGATACTTTATGGGTGACTAGAAGATGAAGGTGTCTGCAATCATGGAAGGGACTGGGGTTATTATTCCTACTTCTATTTCTACTTAAATATGCATTATATCATACTATTAATCATATCCATTATTTTATTCATTCATAGTATTCATTTTGCATACATATTTATAGTGCACGTTGTAATTTAAACCATTCATTCATCTAACCATTTAACCATAATTGCATAAATAACAAATACATTCAGACACATTTCAACACAAGGTTATATCGTGGTTAACCCCCTGGGGCTATGTCCACAAATATCTTCTTTTTATTTATTCTTCTTCATCAAAATGGTGTTGCATTCATTACATAATAGAATAGTGGGGTGTAGTGAGGTAGAAAAGTGTCACACCAAGCTCCACAACTTGCAACCTAACCCTCAGTTATATCAACTCCATTTGAGCTCTGCAACTCTCATCAAAATATAGACTCTACCCAAAATATGATACTCTCTCTCAACAAGGACACCAAAAAGATAAAGATAGGATGACTCTAAGATCTCCATCCCTCAACGTACCTCATCCATATTATATTTATACTACAATATTGAGTTAAAAACCATTACAATATGACTCCAAAACCCTAACCATGTAGACTTAGTTCACTTTCTGCAATGCTACTTCCAGGGCATGAAATTTATTTTCCATTTCTTTTGTTGTTTCATTTTGTTGCGTATTATTCTCTACCAATGTCTCCACATCCTATGTTATCATGTGATCTTTCGGCACTTCCATACTTTCTACATGTGTCTGTGTTAGTCTTCCTTTCTTTATTTGCAATTATTCTATCATTCTTTCAGCCTCTTATTATAATGGCTCCAATTGGGTCTATATTTCTTGTTTTTTACCTTGTACTGCCTTTACCTATGCCTGCATAATTTTCATCTCATGCACAGCCCTCAATCTCAGGCATATGGCCATTGTCTTATGCCTCTTCTTCAGGTCCTGAACTACAATGCTCAATTTTTCCTCTCTCTTCTCTAGATGTTGGATCCTCTCATCTTCGTCCAGGTTGGTCCAAATGTTTTCAGTCCTGTCATACAATTCTATGACTTCTTTTTCTTCCTGCATTATGTTATCTATATGCACAGTATCCTCCTTCTCTCTCTGTTCCATCACCTCTAGGAGTGTGCTTGGAGTTAGTTTTTCTACTAACTTTGTTATCTCCTGATTGTATCTCTCCATGGTCTACGTAATATTTTGTATATTTTCTTATGTTGTGACCTCTAGTTCATGTGTGTAGTATAGTATGATGATTTATACTTATATGAATTTATTCTCTAGTTTATCTACACATTTTTTCTCCTCCTCCTTCTCCAGTGTTATTTTTTTACAAGTTACTTGTGGTGTCTCCTTTACCTCCTTGTCGATCTCTAGGGTGGTGGAATATTCTCTAGCTCTATACTAGACTTCCTACATCATGCTCACCTATAACCCATATAATTCCTTTATGAGTACTAGGGGAGTCTTCTAGTACTTCATTTTATTCCTTATTTCCCCCTCATGTGTACCAGTCCTCTTCTTGGTTGGGGTTGAGTTCTATGCCTCAATTTTCTTATTTTCTATTTCATCCTCATGTACCTCCTTCTTCTGAGAGATATCTCCCTTTACACGTTCTCCTTTCACTTCTTCCCTTGAAACGATGTATTTCATCCTTGTCTTCTTTACTGATGCACTACTTCTTGAGGTTTGACTATGCTCTATAGCCTTCAATTTTCTGATGGACTACATGTCTTCTTTGATGGGATTGCTTATGCTTTTTCCTTAGGTTTTGTTCCTTTCTTCTATGTTGCTGGAACTTTCCACTACGTAGGTCAGTCCTTTACTATCCATTCTACTTCCTCCCATGTTATGAAATACCTCATTTCTAGACACTTCGTTTTTGGATCTCTTTTGGACTGAATCCACATGTGGTGTCATGAAGCCTTAAATTTGGAAATGCATTTTTCTACTTGACTACTTCAATCAGTATTCTCCAGACTGTAGCTATATTTTTCTTCATATCTTCCAGGAACATTGCAAACACTGCATTGTTTACCTATTGGTTCTTAGTGTATTTTTCCTTCCATAAGGTTACATACCATGCTGCACAATATTTCCCTTTTCTATCTAGAAAGGCTGTGAATTTGGGTTCCTTCTATCCTACCAATTCTATCAATATCAACAACCAAGAGTAATGGAATTATATCCCATTATCCTATGCATCCATGCAGTATATCAAAAATTGGTTCAATAAATAGGGAACCCAACTTAATACTATTCCCTTTGAACACAACATCATTGTTGTGATGAATCATGTTGAGGATTCTTCCTTTCTACACTTCCTCAAGATTTTGCAAGCTATGAGCCTCATGGAAAATTTTGTCTCTAGATCATTGATGTCCTTTATCACTATGTCCCTGGTTCCCCTATTTGTCTCGAACTTTGCTTTAACTTCTTCTGCAATCTCATTGTCCCTTGATTTTTTGTCCAACTAATTTTTTGGATTTACGTCGTTGGTAGGAAACTTTGTGATTTTTGCTATGATTTATACACATATATGGACTGACCTGTCCATCCACAAGATTCCTCCATGTACTCTTTCTAGCAGTTTTTTCACACAGTGGCCCATGTTCTTACCGCGCCCAAAATGTAGTATCTCCAACAAATTCATAATACTCAAGTTATATAGTTCTTTGATCCAATGTGTGGGCTCCAAAATTGGTTTTCCCGAGGATCTGTCCTCCTTTTTTTCTAAATAAATTTCTTGCACAAGGTCAAGAAACTTTGTCATGTTTGTTACATCGTGATCTGCATAATTCAACTTGGCTACTTTCCCTAGCATGTCTTCAACTAAAACTACAACATCTGGGATATGAGGTACCATGATCTTCAATGTGGTTTTTTTTCTTAGATCTCCTAGTATTTTCCTCTTTCAGCTCATGGATGGGTTTTATTCTGTAATTTCTTCCTCAACTTCTTCTTCTTCATCATCCTCTATTTCTTGCTGACCTATAATATCTTCAACCAGAACTTCTTCTACGACATCTTCATGTTTCTTTTTTCCTATATCCTTCGCTTCTGTAGGGTTTTCTGGATTAGGTTCTTCTCAGTCGTTAGGGTTTTCCAATTTTTTTGTGCTCTAATCCACTTTCACCTCTTCTACAGTTGATTTTTCTTCTTCTACCCTTTTTGAACTGATGGATTCAGTCTCTGACATTGTAACATCCTCCAACTCCACAAAACTTTCTGGTTTGTCCATTCCTTCCTTCTTCCTCCCTGATTGTCAATTCACCCTTACAAATCGTCTGGGAGAACCAACTTTAGGAGGCGTCATCTTGCTTGCCTTGCGTGCAAATTATTGTCTCTCTTACTCAATCACCATCTATTTGCATTCTTAAGTTCTTTGTTTCTCATAAATCATGAAGTGTTTAAATTTTCCAATATTTTCCCTTTTTATAGACTTTGTCATTAATTATTTGACGCATCCATTATTTTTTGTTCATATGTTCTCCACTTTTCTAGTCACTCTTCATATCGTCGCGTGGTGCTTAACTTTCTTGCACGTAGTCTTATGAATTTTGTCGCATTAATTTTATATATGTTGTGCTCTGTCATTCCAAACTATTTGTCTATCAATTATTCTTCTAACTACTTCTTCTTGTATTTTTCTTCATTTTTCTTCTTTTGGATCCTACTATTTACAATATATACAAGTTTACTTGTTGCACTACAACTACTGAGAATTACTAGGTCAATTGTCCCTATACAATTTCAGTTGACTACCATTCACCAGTCCTTGAAATTCCTTACCTACTAAGTCTTGCAATTGTACAACACCTCCATATGTGATATACTTGATCTAATATGGCCCTAGCTAATGCATTCTAAGCTTCCCTAGGTGATGAAAATACTTACTTTCATAGAGGAGAACCATATATTATTCCTTAAACTTATTCTTCTTGATATGTCTTTCATGCCATGCTTTGTCCTTTTCTTTTTGTACCTCCTAATGGAAATATGCTATGATTTTGGCTTCGTCTAATTCCATTTGTTGAGCCAATATTTCTTGCACTGCGCCCCTTTCTATCATGTCTATAATTGTTGCAATGCAGAGACTTGGTATCCAATAATCTAAGCGAACTAATGCCTCTTTTCCATACACCAATTGAAAGGGTGTCCTCCCTATTAGCTTCTTAAAGGTATTTCTATAATCCTAAATTACATTTAGTACCTTCAAATCCCAATCATATGTGTTCACATTACAAATATTTTTCAAAGCATTCTCCAAAATATTTTTGAAGGATTCTTTTACTTGAGGGTGATAAGGAGTAATTTTTTGGTAGTGTATCTTAAACTCTTCAAGCATTGCCTCAATTGTATTGTTTATGAAGTGAGTCCCCTGATCACTCATCAATATTATTGGACATCCAAACCTTGTCACTACATGTTAAAATAAAAATTTTGTTGCAGTCTCTGCACTGCAATCCTTTACTATTACTGCCTAAGCCCATCTATTCAATTATTATGTCGTTGTAATAATATATCTGGCTCCTTATATTTTGGTTGGTGGATTAATTGGACCAAAAAAATCTATTTCCCACTTGTCAAACACTTGTAAGTTAAACTTAGGTCTCTATGGAATCTAATCCCTCATGGATGGCTTCCCAATGCTTTGCCAAACATCACACTTATGACATTATTCCTTTGAATCATTGTGAACTATTGGCCACCATAATCTTGTGTGAAATACCTTCTACACAATATTTTTTTCGGTGTAGTGTCCTCCAACAATCCTTGCATGCACCTCTGCTAAAATGATATTCCTTTCATGCTCCATCACACATCTCCTTAAGATGTTATCTACTCCAAGTTTGTATAAATGACATGCAATCAATTGATAATCCTTAGCTCTGACCACCAAATTTTTCTTTTGCGTAGTAGTAAAATCTCTTGGTGCAAAGCATGTACTCTAAAATTCAATAATATCATCAAAATACTCATCATCTATATGTACATAAAACAATTATGCATATGGAATTTTTTCTTCCAAGTTATTGGGTTCTTTTCCACTAGTTATCCTAGATAAGTGATCTGGTCCTATATTCAATCTTCTAGGCTTCCCCACAACTTCAAATTCAAATTCTTGAAACAAGAGTATCCATCTGCATATCCTTCCCCCCAACATTATCTTATTGACTAAATATCTCAGAGCAGAATGGTCTGTAAACATCTTTAAATGTTTCCCTAACCAATAATGCAAGTATTTCTACAAAGCATACACCATATCTAGCCCTTCCCTTTTTGTAGTGTTATAGTTATGTTATGAATCTAATAACTTTCTACTGGCAAATGAAATCAGGTGATCTATATCACTTTCTCTTGGTTGGGTTAATACTACTCCTAATGTTATTTCTGATGCATCCACATGCACATGAAATTATTTTTCCCAGTCTGGAAATACTAGAATCTGCACAATAACCATATTCTCCTTCAAAATATCCAAACTTTATTAGCAATCATCATTTCACTGATACTTAGTGTCTTTATTCATAAAATTATCTATGAGCACAGTAATTTATGCATATCCCCTTATTAACTTCCTATAATATCCTCTATGGACAAATGTACTTGTCAAATTATGCAATAACTTCGATGGTGGTAAGTTAACTACGACAATAATTGTAGCAGGATCAACCAGTAGACCTTGTTTACACACCACATGTTCTAGCAAAATCCCAAAAGGTGTGATTAAAATACATTTCTTGATATCCAATGATATCTTACACTATCTGCATATGTCTAAAATCATCCTTAATACTTCAACATGATCCTTTAAAAAACTAAACATTGTCCATTCATCCAAGTAAACCTCAAAACAATTGTGAATAAAGTCCTCAAAAGTTGCTACTACTACCCTTCAAAACCAGGTTGGTTCATTCTTCAATCCAAATGGAATAATGTATACTGAAATGATCCCCACTCTGTATAAAATGTTTTCTTATGCATATCTTCTAGTGTTATTTTGATATGATGATAACCTGAAAAATCCATCTGTAAAAGAATAAGCTTCTTGACCCTCTACATTCTCCAAAACTTCGTCTGTAAATGGGGTAGGAAAAGGATCATGTAGGAAAGTATCATTAAATTTTATCAAATATACACAAATCTTGATCCCTCCTTCATTATTTTCCTTCATCACCATAGGAATGATCCATTTTGACTCTTCTAGAGGTTCTATGACACCAGCTTCTAGCATCTTGTCAATTTATGTCTTCACCTTCTCTTTGTATATTGGATTCAATCTGTAAGATATTTTTCTGATAGGTCTTGATTCTGGATTCAATGGTATATTCATCTCTCTTAGATCTCCTGATAACCCCTTCATCCCTGATAATATTGATGGAAATAAGTCATCGTACTCGTGCAATAATTTTGTGATCCTTTCTACTTTCTTATTATCCCAATAGTATCCAATACTTGCCATTTTTGGGTTTTCTGCAGTTCCAATGTTGACATTTTTTTATCTTTAATGGTGTATCATAATATTTTGAATCTAGCTTGGGACCTTCTAATTCCCTTTCACCTTCCACTTCTGGGATCTGTATGTTACGCAGACTATCTTTTGTTGGAACTTCTTCTTCTGCGACATGATAACAATGTAGCAATTGTTTAATTGTCTGTCTAGACTAATTCTTATATGATGGAACTATTTCAAATTATGGTTCTTCAAATATCTTGTCTCTTACCACTTTTAGTGTTGTATCTATCTCTTGATGGTCATGCTCAAAGGAAAATGTTGTTGGAAGATTGGTTGTTGTCATTGATGTCAACCCTAGCCATTGGCTTTTGGACCCCAAAGTTGAATGAAGTAGATAGACATGAAAGGAATTACACATTCAGTTACAACATCCATGGATGGATATTATAATCCATGTCACTTCCGGTGGTATGTGGCATGTCATGTGGATCCTCACGATTGAGAAGAAATGAATTTTTGAAGATGACAATGTGAATTGAAAAGAAACTACATGTCAAGCCTAATGTTAAAAGGAAGTGACATAAAGGGTATAAATACATCACATTATACATTCATTTTTTAACACACGCAAGTTTATTAATGAACAAGTAGATATAAGTCGAATTTATGAGGAACTCTAAAGTAAAGAAGGTTGAATTTCAAGGGAGGATGAAGTCTTTTGGTGATGTGTTCTAAGGTATGTTATTTACAGGTCATCTTGCCATTTTCACCATAAATTTGTTTCTAGAATGATTCAGATGGTGAAATTAAGATGTTATTGAGACAACATATCTATGTACCTTTCGTAAAATTTTCATCTCTTTATTCACTATAATTTTGTAGATACACTCTGTGGAAGATAGGACATTTTACTAGTCCTGAAGCTAGTCATAAACAGGTATTCTGAGTAAAAAAATCATAATGTCTTCATAGAGAATCAAAATTAAGTGAGACCAATTTCATTGGAAATAGTACGGGCCATATTTTCCTTTGTACTACTTTCATACTCTGATGTTAAATATTAAGCATGGGAAATTATGTACAAGTTTTCTCTCCTGAATAAACCAAAATTGAATAAGGTCTACCATTTTCTCTATAACTCCTTTTCTAGGAAGATTCAAGGAGTGAAACTTGGAGGAGTTTCATAGAACACATTGAGAAATATTATCTATAGGATCAAAGTATT
>ML803734.1:139995-174000 GCA_009831015.1 Picea engelmannii
TACACTATCCAATGCAACTAGTCTCACTCAATTTGGATACTCTAGGAAGAAGCTATGATTGTTTTACCTGAAACACCTTATTGAGACTAGTCAATAAGACTAGTCAGATACCCTATCTTCCACATGGTGTATCTACAAATGTAAGATGACCCAAAAGCTGAAATATTTACCAAATATGACTTACTACTTTTTGTGAATATATTTTGGAGTTCAGGGTCTGAAACATTACAGAAAAATCATTATAGCGCAAATTGTGCAATGACTCAGTTCATGATGATTTCAGAACCCTATCTTCCATAGGTTGTATCTCTGAAATTATAAGGCCTCGGGAGGTGAAATTTTAACCCAACGTACCTTGATCTATTTTCTAAGTATCCTCCAAGCCATGCCTTTTGAAACATTGTATAAAAAAATTTATAGCAAAAATTCCAAGGTGTCTCAGATGTAGCAGTGAAACCCCAAGACCTTGAGCTCTAATACCATATGTTAAGAACCAAATATCAATATAGCATAGAAAAACCTCAGAATAAGTACTCAATTCTTTGAAAAAGAGAGAAATTCATATAATAAGCCTCTTCGAGGGGGCAATCTCCTTATTCCCACATAAATGTACAATTCCAAGATTATTCCAAATGAAAATGTCTCCTTGGTATATATAGGAGACTAGGAGGTATAATTAAAACTAATGGAATAAAACCAACATAAATAAAATAAAATTATTAATATAATATGCCCCAATTAAGGGGTAATGAGCCAACATTAGGGCTTAACAGTTACCAACTAAACAATGAAGCAACCTTTAAAGCCATAAATAAGACAAAAGACAAGGATAATGACCTTGATGATGAAATAACAAATTTCGTAAGAAGGCTTCAGAAGGGAACTGGCAGATATAAAGGTAAGTCTCCTCTCAAATGATTTAATTGTGGTAGAATAGGACATATTGGTGAAAAATGATACTATAAAATGAGAATTCTAAACAATAAAAAGAGATTCTAATCTAGGGATGATGACATCTCCTCAAATGAGAGTGATGAAGAAGATAATGATGGAGGAGAAGTCCTCTTCATAACCCAAAAAACCAAGGATGATGATCACAAGAGTTCTAAAGAATACAAAATCATTTATGAAGAAGATTCCGATGAAGAAACCAACCTTGAGTCCTTTTGGGGATACAAAGACAATGTAGAGAGTAAACAAGAAGATGAGAATCTTGAAAAGTTGAAAAATGTTGAAACTGAAAATAAAAATCTTAGAAACACAAACATAATACTAAAAGGTGAATTGAGTAGTTGTGAAGAACATAATTACAATATTGAAAATACCATTGATAGATTGAAGGAACAATTAGAATATTATGAGAAATTGAAAGCAGAATTGGATCACACGAAAGGGGAGGTACTATTCACAATAGAAAAGTTGAAGAAGTTTGAAAAAAACACTGAAAAATTAGATGATACTCTTACCAGTCAAAGATTTCCAAATGAAAAGACAGGACTATGATACAATGACATTTTGAAGAAAATAAAACAAGAGAAGGAAGATGAAAATGATGAAACCAACACTCTCGAGAAAGTTGAACAACAAAATAGAAGACTAGAATTCAGAAGAAATGAGACATTAAGAAGATCCTCTATCATAAGGTATGAAAGAAAAAAATATGAAGGAAACTATAGAAGAATAGATCGTGAACCTAGATGGAGCACATCACAAAGAAGATCACTTACTCCCAGGTATCAAAATTTATTTCTTGGACATTGTTATACTTGTGGAAATTTTGGACACAAGGAAATCAATTATAGAATCAATGAAAGTAATAACTACACAAGCTACATGAATGGTGAAAATAGTAGATATGGAAATGTTCGTAGACCTGTCAACATAAATCATAATCCATTTGACCCATTAATAGATCAAAACATTGTATGCTACAAGTGCAATAATCTTGATCATAAAGCACGATATTGCAGAGAGATGAAGGAAGCTAATCCTATGCCAAATTTCCCTATACCAACTACAACATGGAAAAGGAAAGAAATTCCACACAATGAAAATTGTCGAATGGCATTCGTCGTTGAAGAATGAAAAGAATAAGATGAATGGTTCATAGATAGTCAGTGCTCATCTCATATGACCAAAAATCAAAGAAAATTTGTCAGCTTGAAGTAAAAGGGTGGAAATGTTGCATTTGTAGATGAATCATCTACCAAAATACTTGGAAAATGAATAGTAAATCTTGGAAGTGAAAATGTAAAAGCAGGAAAAGTCCTATTGGTTGAAGATCTGAAGCATAATCTCCTCAATGTCAGCAAAATATGTGATCAAGGATACACTCTTACATTTGACTCCCAAAAATATAACATCAGATAAAATAACTCAGGAAGATTGGTTGCAATTGCAACAAGAAGATCAAACAACATATACATCCTAGACATGAATATGAGAGAGAAGACATAAGCCACCCAAAAGAATTCCAAGGAAGAAAAATTCCCAAAGACCAAAAATAAGGATGAATTATTGAGTGCCACATGTTCAAGGGGAGTAGCCCCCAAGAAGAAGGTCACCTTATGCCATTAAAATTAGGAGGAGTAGCCCCAACCTTTTCCATTGATGTCAAATTGGGAGAGAAATTGGGATCGTGATTATAGGGGGAGCATGAGTGTTGTTATCAATAACAAAGGGGGAGATTGTTGGAAGATTGGTTGTTGTCATTGATGTCAACCCTAGCCATTGGCTTTTGGACCCCACATTTGATCAAAGTAGATAGACATGAAGGAAATTACACATGTGGATACAACACCCATGGAAGGATAGTATAATTAATTCCTCTTTCGGTGGTATGTGGCACATCACGTGGATCCTCATGGTTGAGGAAAAATGAATTTTTGATGATGACAATGTGAATTGAAGTAAAAACTACATGTCGTACCTAATGTTAAAAGGAAGTGACATAAATGGTATAAATGCATCTCAGTATACATTCATTTTTTAACACAAACAAGTTTATTAATGAACAAGGAGATATAATTCGAATTTCTGAGGAAATATGAAGTAAAGAAGGTCAAATTTCAAGGGAGGATGAAGTCTTTTGGTGATGTGTTTTAAGGTGTGTTATTTATAGGTCATCTTGCCATTTTTGTTATAAATTTGTTTCTAGAACAGTTCAGATGGTGAAATTCAAAGGCTATTGAGAAGACATATCTAGGTATCTGTGGTAAACATTTAAGTTCTTTATTCGCTATAATTTTGGAGATACACTCTGTGGAAGATAGGGTTTTTGACTAGTTTTGAATCTAGTCATAAACAAGTGTTCTAGGTAAAAAGGTCATAAATTCTTCAAAGAGAATCCAAATGAAGTGAGACCAATTGAATTGGAAAGAGTAAGGGTTGTAGTTTCCTTTGTACTAATTTTAGAATCTGATGTTAAATATTAAGTGTGGGGAATTATGTACAAGTTTGATCTCTTGAATAAACCAAAATTGAATAAGGTATACCATTTTCTCTATAACTCATTTTCTGGGAGGATTCAAAGAGTGAAACTTGGAGGAGTTCCATAGAATACATTGATTAATATCATCTATAGAATTAGCGTCTTCCAAGAAGTGAAGAATTGCAGAAGTTGAAGAAGTCTCAGGAAGCATTATCAAGTTCTATGTGATGGTTGGTTGATGGTGATAATTTAATGTAAAGTTTTATTATCTCTCATTTATTCTTGGGTGGAAGGAAGGGGAAAGGATGGAGAGGTCAACCCTCTCTTAATATTGGAGGTCTGTATATTTCTTTTGGAGGTTTATCCCTCCCTTTATATTTGGAAGTTGTAGCTACCTTTGGAATTCATTACTTCCTTTGAACAATAATACATTATTACTTATTATATATTGTGCATGGTGTATTGGTGTATCTCTTATACAATTCTTTATTTTTCATTGGATAGTCTTAATTGTTGATTGGATATAAATTGAATACATGATCTGATTGAAGTACAAGTTCAAAAATACTAATTGCTCTAGATACCAGTTCACCCCCCTCTCATTATTTCCAACAATTGGTATTAGAGCAGGTTTCCTTCAAAACAGTTCAATCACAGGAAGGAAAATCATGAACAGAGATGGATGACCATGAGCACATTCCAAATGGGATTCAATGATTTGATGGAAGAAATTATGCATACTAGAATGATATATTGAAAATGTACCTACCATGTTTGGGAGTATACATTTGGTACTCAGTTGTAAATGGCTATGTAATCCCAAAGAATGATCCAACCGGTCCAAATGAGAAGAATCTTATGATTTGTAATTCAAAATACAGACATGTTATTCTAGGAGCATTGGCACCAACCATTGCTAGAAAAGTGATGGGATGAAACACTGCTAAAGAGGTATTGTTATAACCCTAAATTGCACCATACATGCATACTTGGCATAAGGCCCTCTTACTTGCTATTTTTTCCAAACCATCATTAAGCAACTTGTTGGATTATTGAGAGGGGGGGTGAATCAATAATAGCATAATTATAATCATTTTTCTTCAAATTTTATATCAATGTATAATTATTATCCAATAATGAGCAATAATAAATAAACAATAACACACATACATAGTACACCAGTGTTTTACGTGGAAACCCAAATCGGGAGAAAACCACGAAATTATTTTTCTTATATGTATTGAAGAATTAGATTCATTGGAATCACCAACTTCCTTTCTCAGGCTACAACCTGAGGGAATATCCAACTCCCCAATTCTCTGGCTACAACCAGAAGGAGGATAAAACCCCCTATGTTCTTCGGCTACAACCGAAAGATGGCTACAACCACCTATCCTTACCCCGTCTTGCCACCCTGAAGTAGAACTAGAATAATGGAACCATTGTCACACTATCACTATGATATATACTGTTGTAAACCTATACCAATATATTTGAACCATGCATCAACCTGTACCTCAAGTTGTAATCAACATGTACCATAAACAAGTGCATCAACCATGCACCAACCTGTACCAAACAACCTGTAATCAACCTCTACCATAAACAAGTGCATCCAACCATGTACCAAGTATGTACCAATCATGTGTCAACTACTCATAAACTATGACTCATAAATATGTACCATCATCATCAAGTATACACCTCACGTATGTGCCAACTCATCAACTACTTGTCTCAACCATGTACTCAACATGTACCTCAACCAAAAGCCCTCATCATTTTCATCATTCAAATCTTATTTGTAGCTCTATAATATACTTGGTGTATATGATCACATTCCTTTAAACCTTCCTTAACTTTAACAACAAGAGACTAGCATTTTCATCAAACTTTTCTTTAGTCTCACATGCCTAGTTTTTGATTAGTCAACAACCCTAAATTGAAGTAATCATAACTTTAAACCTATAATGTATAAATATCTGAACCTGATACAAAATGTTATTCAGTGTGTTTTATGCAATTCTTCTAGGTTTCACTACTTGGAACCTCTTATAAAATGAGTTATAGCAAAAATGGCATACCTTGTTGAATTATGGCTTATTCTAGAGCGAGACCTTGTAGAGAGTTCCCCACATGAAATATTCATTGAATTGATATGAAACTATTACAAAGAATACTATAGACTATACCCTAACCAACACATTTTGTCTCACTAAATTTGGATATGTTATGAAGAATGTATGACATTTTTACCCAAAACACTTGTTTTTGACCCACAAACCCTATTTTTCACGAAGTGTAACTCCCAAAATACAACGACCCAAAAGATGAAGTTTTTACCACAGATACTTGGGTATGTTTTCTCAATGGCATATCAATTTCATGGTCTGAATTATTATAGAAAAACATTTATAGCGAAAATGGTGAGATGACCTATAAATAACATACCTTAGAAAGCACCATCAAAAGAATTTATTCTTCCTTGCATTTCGACCTTCTTTTCTTCACCTTCCCTCAGAAATTCATCTTAGATATCCTTGTTTACCTCATACATCTATATATATTCAATATGATCAAGTGTGATTAAAATGAGAGAGCCTTGCAAAAATTTTACACTCCCTAGCACTGACTCCAATGTTTGTTTTAATCATAGGGGGAAAACACAGGAGTATTCTCCTCACAAGGACTCTGGAATCTAGGGTAGGGATCAATTCCCTCATCAGGGATGTCAAATGGGGGAAATCCCTTCCATGGTCAATGGAACCCCAGGAAAGGATCAGTACCTATGCCGTCGGATCGGTAGGGGGAAACCCTTTCCAAAATATTTGGAACAAAACATAGGGAGCAATACCCACCCATCCCTCAACATCAAACTATGGGAATCAACCGATGAGTTCCAAACAAACATAATGTCCATTCGCTGGCCAAGGCCATGGTATTTACCAGAACCCTATTCAACAACCTAACTTTTGTTGGAAACCTAGTGCCATCCAAATTCCAAGATCCTTTCCTCCTATACATAGTCAATAGCCCAAACTACCATTTCTGGTGATGCTACATTTTATAGACTTGTAAAGGTTGTTAAACAACCCAATCTATCATGATCCATGTTGGCCTTCCATGTCGACGAAGTTTCTCTTGAACATTCTGAAGTTTGAAGGTGAGCCTAACGGATATCCAAGCGATCACGTGACCATGTTTCACCTATGGTGCTCATCGAACTCTCTGCGAGATGACTCCATTCAGTGGTGTCTATTTCAATGCACTCTTATTAGGAGTGTCATGAAATGGTACATCGAGCTCGACCTCTCAAGATACTCTTTCTTTAGTGAATTGGCAATGGTTTTTTTCAACCATTTCCAACTACCCATGAGATATGATGTCGACACCGAATTACTTGCCAAATTGAGAAGTCAAAGGTTGATCATATCTCGGATCACATCCGAGAATGGTGGCATCAGAAGAGTTTGATAAAATTTTGGTCCCACCAGATTTCTTGTTGGAGTGGTTCCTTAAGTCTTTAGTACCTCAGTTATTGAAGGGCGTTGCAACATCGGGAATGTTTTCCAAGGAATAGGTGATAATGAGAGCTCAACATATTGAACTGATATACTCTTGGTCTGGTTTACTTTATGAGGTTTTTCTAGATGCGTCGTGGTCTATCCTTGACAAGACCAAACACAATTCTAGACCACATGTCGATGACATAGGTTTTTCATCACAAGCAAAGCCCACTGATCAGTTGTTGAATCAATTGCAACAATTGTCAATACAACAGAAAACAGCCAGCCAAACATGTATTTTGGTTTCTCCCCCTACTCAAACATTGGATGTACACAGTGTGCAGTCGACAAACCCAAAGACCAACTAGCATCCTGACAGAAAGAAAAAACAATGAAATAAGAAGGGTAATGGAGATAAGAAACCCATCAGTAATGATGGCGGGGGAAGCACAAAGAAACGAAAGTCGAAGTATCCATGTAAACATTTCACGGAATACCATCTGAATTACTTGTGCCCTCAGCTTGCAGAGGCCCAAAAGTTATTAGTGCAGCAACAACCTGTTTCATTAACGAACCCATTTCCTCATGGAAAAAAATTGACTCAAGCCTCTTCGAGTGCGGATGGGGGTAGTCAGGGACCCCCTCCATCTTCTAGTAATCCCTCGGCCATGAATGTTTATATGATGAAAGGTGACACTTGCATAGAAACTCTGGCACATGATTACAGAATGCCAAAAACTATTGAAAAGGGTAAGAAAGTTGTAAACACATATGTGCCTCTCCAGATTGAGAAGACGATGGGTGAAACAATGACACACATCCAGAAAGGGGCGTTGAATAAATATTCACATAATACAAACTTGAGGGCCGCCCAAAATTACTCTGTGGTGGAGGATTTGTCACAAACCCCTTGCGTTTTGTCTACTTTGGAGGTCCTCTAGAGCTTCCCTTCATAGAGAAAGGCCCTATTAGATGCCTTAGGATATGCTGAGACTTGTAATCTGAGAAAAATCATGCTTGATACCACCGACTTGAAACCTCGTCTCCCATACCACGTTGCATTTCAGATAGTAGTGGCTCACACCACGAAATATTTTACTCAGAATATTTTTTGCACAGTGGTTGATGAGGGTGCCTCAACATGCATGATGTTGTTGGCATGTTGGAAGGACATTGGCCAAGCCATTTTGTCTCGGTGACCTACTCTTCTTACTACTTTCGATGATCATTCTTTCAAACCACATGGAATCATCTCTTATTTCCCCTCGCAGTTGGGAGGGAAGACCATGTGCGTCGAAGTTGAAGTGGTCGATGCACCTTTCGACTACAACCTATTGTTAGGAAGGATTTGGACATATGTTATACATGCAATGGTTGCCATGGTTTTTTGGGTCTTGTTTTTTCCAAACAAGGGTCGAATCGGGACCATTGATCAGTTGTCCTTCTCTAGGCCTGACCCTTCATTGGGGGCATCCACGTTCCCGATGAATTATAACCCACATCCTAGTGTCGTCAACATGGGGGTTGGTTTGTGCCCACTGTTGATGGGTACTTTCGATTACTTGCATCCTTCTGGTGATGTCAAGATGATATTGGTTGCCCCCGACCAACCTAGGGCTAAAATCTTTCAAGTGTCGTCATTCCGTACGACTTACTTTAGCAATCCATGGAATATTCCTTCCCCATCAAATTCGATGGAAGCGACAAGGCATCCTAGCATGTCCATGCCCTTGTCCATGACAAAAGTTGTGTACTCTATTGTCTAGAAAGATTCGTCTGACCCCGATCTGACTCCTACACCAAAGTTAGATCCAGTTCTCGAGCCTATTTGGGCTCAATATTCCATTTCCCCTACCGATTCTTTAGACTTGGTCTTTCCCTCTGACAAGGCAATTTTAGAGGCATTGACTGGTTCGAACAAACCCTGGGATGATCTCCACCATAGATCTTATTTCCTCCTAGAGGTAATAAGAATAGAGGCAAGAGAATTCATGTCGACTATGACTAGAGATAGGTCTTGTCCTATTAATACTCTGGATATGCACACAGTTTATGTCAAGGGTAATATGGAAACCATCACTTAAATGATACCTATTTACATCTCCAGAACCCCTAGCGTCTTGGAGAATGTCTTCATCAGAGAGGACTTCTCCCCTGAGGAGAATTGAATCTACACATATTTATTTAAGGAATTTTGCGACATTTTTTCCTAGTCTTATGAGGAAATGCCAGGCATTGATCCAAGAATTGTTGAACATGAAATAACATATCCTGACACCAAGCCGGTCCGACAGAAGCTTCATCTGGTTAATCCTCAGAAAGAAACAACTATTAATCATGAAGTAGAGAAACTTCTCAAAGTCAGTTTCATCTACCCCGTTCAGTTGACTCAACAGGTGTCAAATATTGTTCCAATCAACAAAAAGTAGGGAATGATTCACATATGTATGGACCTCCATGATTTGAACAAGGCCTATCCAAAGGATAATTTCCCCACCCTGTTCATTGACCAAATTGTCGATGAATGTGCAGGCTACGAGGTTTTTTCTTTCATGGATGGTTTTTCAGGATACAATCAGATACAAATTAAGCCCAAATACCAGCATAAAACAACTATTATCTATCCATGGGGTACATTTTCTTATCGGAAGATACCTTTTGTCCTGAAGAATGCTGGAGCCACTTTTCATTGGGCCATGTCTTTTTCTTTCCACAACCTAAGACACATAGTTGAGGCTTATCTCAATGATTTAACATCACAATCTCGTAAGAGAGATGATCATCCCACGCACCTCCGAATAATATTTGAGCGATGTCGCTACTATCAAATTCACTTGAATACAAACAAGTGTAGTTTCTGTGTGATGTCAGGTCATCTACTAGGTTTAATAGTTTTGAAAATAGGGATCATGGTCGATCCTCTGAATATTGAGGAAATAGTTCAGTCACCTCCCCTGTGCACAGTCCCTCAGCTTCAAAGATTACAGGGTAAAGTGAACTTTCTTCAGCATTTTATCTCAAACTATGTCAAGATCATTAAAGGGTTCATGCATTTACTGAAGAAGGGAGTCCCTTTCCATTAGGATGAAGCCACTCAACACTCTTTCAGAGTGTTTAAACGCACCCTCACATCTTCCCCTCTGCTCCTGCCTCCCAATTATAATAAATATTTCTTATTGTACTTGGTTGTTGTAGAGCCAACCATCGGTACGATATTGGTTCAAGAGGATGATATTCTTGAAGAGGATGTGATTTATTACCAGAGTCGAGGCCTGGTTGGACCAGAAATCAATTAGTCCCATGTTTAGAAGCTTGTGTTGGAAACATTGCATGTTGTCCAACGGTTCCATCATTATATTCTTCTTTGTAAGGCCACCATCATTGTCATTGTGAATCCATTTCAATATTTGTTGACACGATGCATCATCGGTGGAAATATCGGTAGATGGATCATCATCCTCCAGGAATTTGACTTGGATTTTGTTTCCGCAAAATCCAAAAAGTAAATGGTCTTTTGGGAACTTATCTCAGAACTTCTGGTCGAATCAGGTGATGTTATGCCTGAAGAATCACTGATTAAAGGATATATTTTTACGATTTCATCTCCATACCTATGGTATGGAGATATTAGTCTATCTCCAGACTTTGAAGTACCCCACCTCTTCTTCTCACAATGAGCATCGACGTATATTCCATCAAGAAAAAAACTATCTCATACTTGATGACACTTTGTATTATCGAGGTGTAGATTGCATCCTTTGTCGGTGCCTCGTTCATGAAGAAGAGGAACTCATTCTTAAAGACTTCCACACTAGAGCATGTGGTGGCCATTTTTCTAGGTTGGAAACAACCCAAAAGATTCTATGAATAGGTTACTTTTAGCTGAGGTTAATCAAATATTGTGTTGAATCGGTCAAGAAGTCCATGTCAGATCTTCTCTCAAAAGATGAGATCACACCTCGCTCCCATGTTTCTCGTCATTATAGTTGGTCCCTTCACCAAATGGGTGATTTATTTTACTACATTCCACCTAGCTTCAGCCAGGAGGCATCGTTATATCATCGTAGTGGTAGACTACTTCACAAAGTGGGTCGAGGCTATGCCAACATTCAAAAATGATGGTAAAACAACAACTCTTTTTATGTTTAATCAGATAATAGCAAGGTTTGGCATCCTAAAGGATATTTTCAGTGACCATGACAGCCACTTTCAGAACAAAATGATGTCTGAGTTAACATCAAATATTGGGTTGAGGCAAGAGAATTCATCACCCTACTACCCACAAGAGAATGGTCAGGTGAAAGCTGTGAATAAGTCCCTCAAGATGATTCTGCAGCGAACGATCAATTCTACCAAGTCAAATTGGCATTTAATGTTGTACTCGACATTTTTGGCCTACCTAATGTCTATAAATATTGCCACTAGTTTCTCACCTTTTAAACTTGTTTATGGGTTGGAAGCGGTCTTTCCAATAGAGTGCCAGATCCCATCTCTAAAGTTGGCAGTATAGTTATTGTCAGACACTTCACCACTTGAGGAACGCTTATTATATATCAAGTAGCTTGATGAGTAGTGACGTGATGCATCCTTGGCTAATGAGGCTCACAAGAAAAGAGTCAAGTGTCAGTATGATTGGTCTGTTCATCCTCGGATTTTCTCTGAAGGACCTTGTCCTAGTCTACGACCAAGATAAGGATCCCCTGGGGGAAGGAAAGTTCAAACCCATGTGGTTCGTACATTTCATCATGAAGAAGGTACTAAAGAAGGGCGCTTATTATCTGGTTGACTTTGAGGGAAAATTTTTAGTGGAGCCTAGAAAAGGGTTCTACCTCAAGAAGTATTAATTGTAGGTGGGTCGCCTTGGGTGACTTCTTGTACATATGTATATTTTTTATACAATTAGTTTCTTTTGTCATTTTTTTTATGGACATGTCATTATTTATGTCATATTTTTCACTGTGGAAGATGTCAAGTGAATCAGAGATGTTTGTTGGGTTCATGGATGGTGATAGCTGACACACTCAAAGGCTTGCTTCCACAACTTGGGTGATTTTCATGCCTCAAGGCCAATTGCTATCTTCTGGAGGTATATGTTTAGGTGACACCACAAACAATGTCACCGAGTATAGCACAGTGATATAATTGCTTCATGACACTTTGTCACATGGTATCTTTCACCTTCAAGTCTACTTAGATTCACATTTGGTTGTGTCCCATTTAAATGGGGTTTCATGCATTTATGATCCTACTCTAAACTGAAAATTCCTTAGGGTATGTCTCTTAGAAAATTTCTTTGATTACATTACGTAAATCAATATTCCTAGGAGATGATATAAAATGACAAATACTCTAGCTAATCAAGTAATAAATTGGCATATTGCACACACATAAAAATAAGCACACACATACACATGTAAATACATTTGTAAAAAAACGTTATCCAAAAGACATAAAAGATGTAAATACACATATATATATCAAAAGTATCAAAGTACATAAGTGGGCATGAACGCCTCAAAAAATGATATGTCCAATACACATCATGGGGCTTATGCCCTCAAAAATATACAAAGAGTGCCCTCGGCACGTAATTGATCTACCCTATCTAATCATGGGGCTTATTGGCCCTACGATAGTGAACAACAATGTTTTCCAAACACCAGAAGAGATGGACCCAGGTTCATGGCAACCCAACTATGTGAGGTTGCATCGATTGTGAGAGATCCTTGATCTCATCCATGGGGACTGCACAAGTGAGTGCAGTGAGGTTCTGCTCCACCCGTCTCAAAACTCTCTCAGCCTCTCTGGCTAGAGGTTCCTCTGCTATTGTTGTTGTTGCTCTGGCGGCTGCAGATGGAACTGCCTCTAGTCGAGGACACCACTTGGTCCTCGAGAAGTCTTCTGGATGCACTGGTCCCACATCTATACATAAATATATACATAGTTGTCAGATACTCTAATTCACATTAAAATGATATATATACAAAGAAACTAAAAATTAAATAAAATTAAAAAACAAATGTACCTATCTCTCCGCGCTCTCCTACAAGAGGTATGGGCATGTATGGATCTCTGGAGAAGTTGATTCTAGCATAGGGGTAGTCCTCTATAGCTGGAATCTTTCATGCCCACAAGTCAAAAAAGGTATCATTGAAGGCCTATATGGTCCTCCCTCCCCCCTATCATGGCAGCAATGATGCCCACCTGCACACTACTAGGAAGGAGGCCACATTCCCTTGCATTGTCTCTTGCGAACTCATGTTGGGTACCCTCTTGAAGAAGAATGAGCACAAAATGGTATTGAACCCAAAGTTTTTGTTACTCCATCCACGACACTTTGTAATTTGTATCTTCATGCAGTCAAGCATGGTCATGCTCCAATCAAACACTCATGAATTTAATCATTGCACTGCACAATAAATGTGTGCCCCAGAGGCCTGATGTAAGGCCATGGATTCAGTGATCCACCCAATGACTAAAAGTATCACTTTCAGTGATAAGTTGGTGATCTTGTAGATTGGAATCTGAGAACCTACCTTCTCAGTGTCAGCCTCACACTATAGTCTGATCAACTCAGCAATGTTGTGAGGCCCAGGGGGGAGAATAAAGAAAGTTGATTGCTTCTCCCCTCATCGAGAGGCTGGTCATAAAGCAAATGTC
The DNA here is from genome assembly GCA_009831015.1 of Picea engelmannii. Taxonomy (NCBI): domain Eukaryota; kingdom Viridiplantae; phylum Streptophyta; class Pinopsida; order Pinales; family Pinaceae; genus Picea; species Picea engelmannii. The sequence continues at coordinate 153,592 of ML803734.1, forward strand.
CTTAGTCATTGGATTCAATGACTTCCCCTTGATCATAAATGCCTCCGCGTCAAAGTGCCAATAGTCTACCAAGGCATTTAGCAGCCTGGGTTGTGCCCTCATGAGTGGGCACCGAAAGAACTTCCACAACCCGCATTGTTTCAATGTGGTGACAGTAGTAGGGTCCTCTTCAACCAAAATATCAATGTCTTTGTTCTCCCTCTCTCTCTCCAGTGGACATACATCCTGTCAAATGACAAGTGAAAAGGGGAGTTAACTCTTGTATTTTCATTTTTTCATGTTCTTGAGGGTGTACGTGGGTTGTCTTATACATAGTCACATATGCACGTGGGAAGATTGTTTTCTTCCTGTGGGCATATGCGGACTGTCCTTGGACATCCCCTGTACATGTAAGGATGCCCTTTTTTATGAGGGAGAACCCCCCAAAAAACTAAAAGAAATGCAGAAAGGAAGTATGGAAATGCAAGAGGGATTAGTTTGTACTTACTTGGTCCAAGCGGAAGTTCGTTTCATCCTCTGAAGCTCCCAGAATCAACTCTTTTGGCAAATGGGTCTTTTTATATTTTTGGTTAATTATCAATTTGCAATGGTGAGAATGAGTTGTCAGCTTCTATTTATAGACTTTTTTGGCCTTTTTTCCACTTTTTTGGCCTTTTTTGCCACTTTTTTGAAACATTTTTTCATTTTTTTTGGATTGAGATTCATTTAGTGTGGTTCTTGAGTTTCTCATTAGATGTTATGATACACTTCACTTTTTGTTTGAAAAACGTTTTTGGGAGATGGGTCACTTTTAAAGGTGCTTTGGTAAAAGTCATTTTTCCAACATTTTGCATTTAAGTTAGGATTCCACCTCCACTTTTTTCATCTCGTTGTCTTTTTCACTTTTCCATAGGGTTGATCCCACCAAACTGTGACACAGAACTGTCATTGTTGTTTTATAAGTGTTGTGGTGAGGTGGTAGAGCCTACCTTTACATGGATGCCCTAGGTAGATCCTGGTTGCATTTTTGGCACCCATGCCATCGTTAATGACTTTAGGCTCAAGAAGCCTTGTTAGTCCTGTCATGATTATGAGATTGAGCCTCATACATCTTATGTGTCACTGCTTTTGGCCTCACCCTCAGGACTCCCACAAAAAGAGTCTTCTTTTAATCCCTTTTCAAACTCTTTAAACATGAAAAGATTGTCGAGTGATCTTGTTGTCCTTCACGCTCGCCAAACTAAAATTTGAAGGCACATCTATCCGACAACAGTTTACCCATTTTTCGGTCTAGATGGTTAATTTTATGAACAAAGGTATACTCTAGGAACTTTGTTTCACTAGAAGAGTATCCTCAGGTATAAGTGTAACCCTTTTTCGGGCCAGAGGGACTAAATTTACGAAAGAGGAACCCCCACGGAGTCCATAGTTAAGCACTTTTCAGACTCCCTAAAATTGAAAAGATTGTCAAGTGACCTTTTTCCTTCACACTCGTTAAACTGGTCCAGAATAACGTCCCCTATGGATTCCATAGTTAATCTCTTTTCAGACTCCTTAAAATTGAAAATATTGTCGAGTGACCTTCTTTCACACTCGTTAAATTGGTTCAGAAAAACATCTATTGGCATGAGTTTACCCCTTTTCTGGCCTGTATATTAAGTAGGAAAAAGGTACACCTCAGGAGATTTATCTCGCTGGGAGAGTTATTGTAAGTAGATTTTATACTTTTTCGGGATAAGGAGACTAAATCTAGAAAAAGGTTGTGAGTCCATAGTTAAGCTCTTTTCAGACTCCTTAAAATTGAAAAGATTGTCGAGTGATCTTATCTTTGTCACAATCATTAAAATGGTTTTCAATAGATGTCTTTTTGGTGCTATTTTACACCTTTTTCAAACTGACTAGACTACCTTCGAAAAAGGTACCCCGGTGGAGTCTTCTTTTATGGTTTTTCAGACTCTCTAAACGTGAAAAAACTATTAATCTTACCTTCTCTGGGCTCGTGAAAAAATATTGAAGGGGGTTTCATTGTGTCTTGCTAATCGCATTTGCATCTTTGCGTATTTGGCATAATTTTGGCTCCAAGTTTCTCTCAACTAAACCTTTGAAGCATGCCTTATATGCAAGCCTTGTATCACTTTTCCTCTATGACCTGACACCTTGACCCATGTAAGAATTTTCCCCGAGTGTCCTTTCCTTGCACATGTCCCCTTGCTATGAGCATTAGTATGTTCTTTGCGCTTGGAAATAGTATGCTTTCGACACTTGTTCCTCCTTTGTAACGTATCATTTTTTTATTATTTTTCAAGCTCTTTAAAAATATTGAAAAAGACAAAAAAATAAAAAATACCCCAAAAAGAGGATGGGAAATTTATTTTATTTTTATGGCAGCACAATGAGTCACGCTTGGACAAAGCACATCCTTCCGTTTGTTTGTCAAGAATTTGGATTTAATATGACCTTAGGAAGTTTTTCTCTCTACATAGAGTTGTGTCCCCCTTCATTTGGTTATTCTTCCAAACACACGAAGAGTTTTGTGTTGCCTCCTGCATCGTGAACTTATGTCAATGTCATGTTGCCTGAGTCTGATCATCTATTGTGTTATTTTCCAAGGTAAGTTTTACCCAACCTGAGTCATCCTTTTTGCAGCTTGTCTCTTGACCTCATGCCTGATGAGTCCCAAAGTCCAATCAAGTCCTTGTTCGAAATCAATGAAGTTCTATGCCTGATCAACAAAATCCTCTTGTTTGTTCCCCAACGAGCCTTCAAAGACCTCTAGGTAGTGAATTCGTACACTCAAATTACACTCATACCCAAGTTTTTATGATCTTGAAGTTGTTTCTCGAGCTCTGAAGGCCTCATCTACAACCATCAGGCATCATTGACTTCTTGAAGATGTATACTATACATGTATATCTTTGATTTTGAGCTGTAGATTTGTTGTGTATTGCTCGCGGCTACACTTTATATAGTTATATGACATGGATCTGTAATGTATTTGATTGGAAGCCATGATTTATTTCATCTTGTGCATGGGTATGCCCACCTCGGTGAGACAATTGTTATTTTTGCAGATGGCACCTCCCGAACTCTGGTCCTGGGCTCACTCGCTTCATATATTGGTAAATATTTTGTAATGTATTTCGACCATCAGATGCTCTTCTGACCTCACACATTATGGGGAATCTTTTATAACCCTAAATTTCACCATACATGCCTACCTGGCATCAGGCCCTCTTACTTTCTATTTTTCCCAAGCCATCAGTAAGCAACTCTTCTTAAAAACCCTATTTTTTAAGATGTACATGCCCTACACCACTACTGGATGCGCACACATGCTTTTTTCACCACTACATCGTGTGTACGTACTCTAGTTGCACCATTATAGCCCGCGTATACCCACAATAGTTGCAAAAAATAGAAAGTTGCAAGGAATTTGTTGAGATTACGAGCGATTGGGTAGTCTTCCAACTGTCCCACCACCTATATCCCGTCACCCAACTGAATAACCATCCTTTTCTCATATACAATGAGGTGTTGGGGTCTCATTCCAAGGCGAAGCATAATAAAAGTGAAAATCTACCTGTTTCACATCCCCTCCTTGCCCCAAATAATTGTAGCCACCTTGTGAGATTTGCATCATAATTTCCCATTCTTTCCTTTTGCCTCCATTGTAATCCTATTCCATTTCCATAGAAGAAGTGTGAGAGGAGAAAGATACATGGAAGCGCAGTTGTATCTTGGTGAAGAGGATCCCAGACTAGGTTAATGGAGCAATCGTCGACCTTTGTTTTAAGTAAACATTGTGATATCAATAAAAGGAATATTGTTTCTATCCCGAAATATGATGTGTTCAATATTTTATTCGATTAATGTCTTATACTAACATCTAACCCATGATTTATATACGAGATACATGTTTGTAGTTTCATGTTTATTTGTGTTTCACGTTTATCTGTTTGTGAATGCAGCACAACCTTGGGAGGAGGCTTGTAGTCAGTGGAGCTATCAGATGTGAGAGGATAGACACTGGACATGAAGTAAAAGGTAAAGTTACCTGATCTTTTCACTTTGTATTTCATGTATGACTGTGGGGTGTATTCGGGGTAGTTAGAAAAGTAGGAGACTTTTAGACGGTTAGATCTGCCTACATGTTGAACCCTAGTGTATTCCATAGGGGGGTTTTCCCTCTATAAAAGGTATGGGACAAACTCAAAAGTATCTATGAAGGTGATCCAAAAGTTAAGTAGGTCAAGCTTCAACAACATAGAGAAGAATTTGAAAATTTGAAGATGGATGAAAAGGAAGATATTGCAACCTATTTTCTTAGAGTTGATGAAGTTGTTAATGCTATCAGAGGATTAGGTGAAGAGATCAATGAATCCTTGGTTGTACAAAAGGTGTTGAGATCACTTCTCTTGAAGTATGATGCTAAGGTCTCCTCCATTGAATAAACTAGGGACTAGAACAAAATGACAATGGATGAATTACATGAGTCTCTTATAGAATATGAAATGAGAGCAGGTACAGAAAGTGACCAACCAAACAATGAAACATCCTTTAAATCTATAAATAAGACAAAATACAAGGATAATGACCTTGAAGAAGAAATAGAAAATTTCATAAGAAGGCTCTAGAATGGAACTAGAAGATACAAAGGTAAGTCTCCTCTCAAATGCTTTAACTGTGGTAGAATAAGACATATTGCTGAAAAATGCTACTATAAAAAAATAATTCTCAACAATAAAAAAAGATTCTACTCCAAGGATGATGACATCTCCTCAGATGAGAGTGATGAAGAAGATAATTATGGAGGAGAAGTCCTCTTCATAACCCAAGAAACCTAGGATGATGATCATAAGAGTTCTAAACAGGGATGATTTTAGGGGCTAAATTTCGCTCATGGGGTAATTTTCCATGGTTTTTCCAAAAATGAGATTCGCTATTTTAAAAATGATTCGCCTAAATTCTATAGGATAAAATTATTTTACAGTAAAAATCGCCAAAAATTTATAAAAACTATATAAAATGCTTAGAAATTTGAATATTTTTACAAAAATATCGCCAATCATTTATAGTTGGCATGTGAAGGATTAGTAAGATTCGTCAAGGTTTCTACATTTTAAAACAAATTTTCATCTTAAAATCATCCCTGGTTCTAAAGAAGAAGAAATCATTTATGAAGAAGATTCAGAAGAAGAAACCAACATTGATTCCTTTTGGGGATACAAAGACAATGTAGAGAGTGAATAAGAAGATGAGAATCTTGAAAAGTTGAAGCATGTTGAAACTGAAAATAGAAATCTTAGAAACACAAACATAATACTAAAAGGTGAATTGAGTAGTTTTTAAGAAGAGAATTACAAGATTGAAAATACCATTCATAGCTTGAAGGAACAATTATAAGAGTATGAGAAATTGAATGGAAAATTGGATCACACAAAAGGGGAGCTACTATTGACAATAGAAAAGTTGAAGAAGTTCGAAAAAAGAACTGAAAAATTAGATGAGATCCTTAGCATTCAAAGATCTCCAAAAGACAAGACAAGACTAGGATACAGTGATAGTTTGAAGAAAACAAAACAAGAGAAGGAAGATGAAAATGATGAAACCAACACTCTAGAGAAAGTTGAACAACAAGATAGAAGACTAGAATTCAGAAAGGAATGAGACATCAAGAATATCCTCTCCCATCAGGTATGAAAGAAATCATTATGAAGGAAACTATAGAAGAATAGATCGTGAACCCAGATGGACCACACCACAAAGAATATCACTTACTCCCAGGTATCAAAATTTCTTTCTTGGACATTGTTATAMTTGTGGAAATTTTGGACACAGGGAAATCAATTCTAGAATAAATGAAAGGAATAACTACGCAAGCTACATGAATGGTTCATATAGTAGATATGGAAATATTCATATACCTGCCAATAGATATTATAATCCATTTGACCCATTAATGCATCAAAAAAATTTATGCTACAAGTGTAATAATATTGGTCACAAAGCACGAGATTGCAGAGAGATGAAGGAAGATAACCCTATGTCAAATGTCCCTATACCAACTACAACATGGAAAAGGAAAGAAATTCCACACAATGAAAATTGTCGAATAGAATTGGTCACTAAAGAATTAAAAGAAGAAGATGAATGGTTCATAGATAGTGGGTGCTCATCTCATATGGCTAGAGATCAAAGAAAAATTTTCATCTTGAAGAAAAAGGGTGGAAATGTTTCATTTGGAGATGACTCATCTACCAAAATACTTGGAAAGTGAACTATAAATCTTGGAAGTGAAAATGTAATAGTAGGAAAAGTCCTATTGGTTGAATATCGGAAGCATAATCTCCTCAATGTCAGCAAAATATGTGATCAAGGATACACTCTTACATTGACTCCTGAAAAGGAAAATCGGAGAAAAGAACTCAGGAAGATTGGTTGCAACTACAACAAGAAGACGAAAAAACATATACATCCTAGCCATGAAGAAGAGGGGGTAGATAGAAGCTACACAAAAGGATTCCAAGGAAGAAAAATTCCAAAGACCAAAAATAAAGATGAAGTATTATTGAGTCCACATGTTCAGGGGGAGAAACCCCAAAGAATAAGGTCACCTTATGACATTGAACTCAAGGGGAGCAGCCCCACCCTTTTCCATTGATGTCAAAGGGGCAGATAAATTGGGATAATGATGATAGGGGGAGCATGAGTGTTGCCWTCAATTACAAAGGGGGATATTGTTGGAAKATTGGTTGTTGTCATTGATGTCAACCCTAGCCATTGGMTTTTAGAACCCACAGTTGATCAAAGTATATAGACGTGAAGGAAATTACACATGAATATACAACACCCATGGAAGGATAGTATAATTCATGTAATTTCCGGTGGTATGTGGCACGTCACGTGGATCCTTACAATTGAGGAGAAAWGAATTTTTGAAGATGACAATGTGAATTGAAGCAAAAACTACATGTTGGCCCTAATGTTAAAAGGAAGTGGCATAAAGGGTATAAATACATCTCATTATACATTCATTTTTTAACACACACAAGATTATTAATGAACAAGGAGATATAAGTTGAATTTATGAGGAAATCTTAAGTAAAGAAGGCCGAATTTCAAGGGAAGATGAAGTCTTTTGGTGATGTGTTCTAAGGTATGTTATTTACAGGTGATGTTACCATTTTCTCTATAACTTTGTTTCTAGAATGACTCAGAGGGTGAAATTTGGAGGATATTGAGAAGACATGTCTAGGTACATGTGGTAAATGTTTCATCTTTTTATCCACTATAATTTTGGAGATACACTCTATGGAAGATAGAGTTTTTTACTAGTCTTGAAGCTAGTCATAAATAGGTGTTTTGGGTAAAAAAGTCATAATGTCTTCATAGGGAATCCAAATGAAGTGGGACCAATTGAATTGGAAAGAATACAGGCCATAGCTTCCTTTTTATGAATTTCAAAATCAAATGTTAAATATTAATCGTGGGGCATTCTGTACAAGTTCGCTCTCCTAAATAAACTAGAACTGAATAAGGTTTACCATTTTATCTATAACTCGTTTTCTAGGAGTATTCAAGGAGTGAAAATTGGAGGAGTTTCAAAGAATAAATGGAGCAATATTATCTACAAGATCAGAGTATTCCAGGAAGTGAAGAATTGCATAATTTTAAGAATTCTTGGGAAGAATTATCAAGTTCTATGTGATGGTTGGTTGATGGTGATAATTTAATGTAAAGTTTTAGTATATCTCATATATTCATGAATGGAAGGAAGGGGCAAGGATGGAGAGGTCAACCCTCTCTTGATATCCAAGGATTGTATATTTATTTTGGAAGTTTATCCCTCCCTTTATATTTGGAATCTGTAGCTACCTTTGGAATTCATTACTTCCTTTGAACAATAATACATGATTACTTCTTATATATTGTGCATGGTGTATTGGTGTATCTCTTATACTATTATTCATTGTTCATTGGATAGTCTTCATTGTTGATTGGATATAAAATGAATAAATGTTATGATTGAAGTACAAGTCCAAAAATACTAATTTCTCTAAATACTTATTCAACCCCCTCTCAGTATTTCCAACAAATGTAACTACAATATTATGGTGTATCTCTTCCTAGTTAGCAGTTTCTCTGTGTTGTTCTTGTTTTATGTACTAGTTCTTTGGAATTCCTTCTAGTGTGTGAATAAAATGGTGTGGTCATTATTCTGTGGTACTAATATCCATTGAACTATGCACTTTTATACATGTTATTTCGGTTGTCCAAATCCATCATATTTCTCCTCATATCTATGCTCTTTCTCTGCACCAAATCTGATGCGCAGTAACCTTTTGCATTGAAACCAATTGTTGATATTTTCCTTGTGTGTAGCCCACCATATTGCAGGTGTAGATTTTAAAGAAATATCTAATGCTTGTAATATTTGGTTTTCCATAACCTCTACCTCAACTTTCATTAAAAATCCTTCTAAATCGTTCAAACCATAGAAAATAGGAGGTTCTCTTACCTCTGTACCAACCCATCTCAGCGCGCACATCATTCTGGCACAGATCTTGATAGATAATTCATGCAGTTTTTGTTGCCATTTTTCCAGTCTTATGTCAGATTCTGAAGAACAAGAACAAATACTCCTCCAACTGAGCAAGCCATCTGCATTTGGGTTGATATAATAATATTTGTGCATGTAGTTATATATAGTTGATTCACATATTATGTAAGAATATTGTCTGTCACATGTTATACATGCCTTCCTCTTTCTGAGGGATATAATGGTGCAATAACTCTGTATTCTCCATATTCAAAGATCATCTTTATTATCTTCAAGTTTATAATAGATTGGTTATCAAAATCCCAATACATGCCCAACAAAGATGGATATGGTGAATTATTGTCTACTATGTCAATGACTTCAAAGTCTTCCATGGTGCACAGACCATCTAGATCTATTCAACCTAGTAGTTGGCACTACTCTGTACTAATTTGCTAACTTCAGCTGAATAGGCGAATACCCTAGTTGAGGTTCTCCCATAGCTTCCCAAGTCTTCTTTGGCAGAACATTGACTTCAAATCCTAATTCTAGTATAATATCCTCGATATTGAAATATCCTATGTTGGAATTCAATCTGAATTCCATGTAGGTTCTTCTCTTCTTACGGGCCTGATTGACTCTTTTTACCCCTTTCTCCATATGATTACACTTTTATAACAAATTCTGCAGTACTTGTAAGTAATTTTTATCATTCAACAGTTTGACATAGGCTCCCAATTTTTTTTTTAAGTTACTTACTTGTTCTAAAGACTACTCTTGATTGGTCTGATCAGATAATGAAGGCATTTCATACACTAGCATCTCATCTATTGGCTTAGTTCCTTAAGTGGACGCAATATTTTCTTTCATAATCTCATGTCTATCTTCTTTGAATATCTCTTTCTCTTTGCATGCATCAAAATTTTGTTCAGGTGTTGTATTCTACTTGACCCACTGGCACTAGTCCTAATCCTTCTTGGCTACATATTCTCGTGTCTTAGCTCCACCTCTAGTTTCTATGTTAATATTCTTCCCATCCTCTTCTATGTTTTCCACCCCGATCCATTGCACATTATGATTAGTCTAGTTCCTTTTTTCCTATATATTTATCAAAAGTATTGGAAATACTTTTGTTTCATGGTTTGTTGTGTGACAATACACACAAGTCACAAGTGGTTGTGGGAAGTCTCTTGCATAGTGCCCTGGTTTATGATAGTTATGAAAAATAACTAGTCATTGACCTCCTCCAAATCCTCTTCATCCACGACCTCCTCCTCTGAAGCCTCTTCTATTTTTTTGATTATCTTTGTTTTGTTGGTTATATTAGGGTCCTTGATTACACTAAGGCTTTGGGTTATTGTACTGTGGTGGTGTTTCCCACTGTTGTGCAGGATTATACTATTGTTTCCCTTGAAACTGTTGTGCATTATATTGTGGTTGATATGTAAACTATTGCATGGGATTATATTGTTCTTGATTCCTAGTATTATACTATGGTTGTTGTGCAAGTTGTCCTATTACATGTTCATCTGACACCGTGTATGTATCTGCAATCCATTCTTTCATCAACTCCAAGGTTCTACAGTCCTTGTATTTGTGTCCATCTGACTTACAAAAGTTATAAAATGTGCTCTTCGGTATTTTCTGGTACTTTTTCATTAGGGAGAAATGATAGGGATCATGCCCATGTGTTTTGAAAATATCACACCATGGTCCTCCTAAATCTAAAGGGTTTGGAATACCCACTCTAATGTATTGTGCAAATAATGAACACTCATTCTTGTGGTGACCTTTTGTCCTACACATTGTACACAAAACATCTTCTATTTTCTCCTTTCCTTTGTTCTGATTCAACTAGAATGTTAAGTTCTTCAAATATTTCTTCATCTCTTCCATAGTTGGATCCGTATGCTTGTACTAGTTTTCCTCTAGTTGTAAGGTTGCCTGTAGATCCTTAGCCTGACTTTGGAATTTCTATTGTCTCAAAGGATACTTCAAGTGTGGAAACTGAGAATTAACAAACAAATGTCTATGTTGTGTATTAGTAATAGTGTACTTTAACTTACCTTTTATCCTCTTGAACTTCTTGTCCACTTCCCAAAATGATTCTCCTGGTTTCTACTTAATCTCTATCATGTCATTCATAAACTAGTGTTCTGAGCTTGGTTTCTGAAATTCATTGATTAGTTGCCTCTTCACATATGCTATAGTTGTAGGTATTCCCGTTGGATTAATTGTTGAGACACCCATGTACCAGTCGAATGTGCGATCTCTAAATGTGATTTTCAACTACACAACCTTTGTATCCTCATATGTAATTTGCTATGTTTCCCATATCTTCTCATAGATGAACAATTTTTTTTTAGGATCATCTGACCCATCCCTTGAGAAATCTGGTAACCTGATAGTCAAATCTTGTCCTTCCATTGTGAAATTTGTTGAGCTACCACCTCCACATGGTGTAGATAGTTGACTGGTACTTGTTGAACTTACATTTATGCTTGATTTTCTACTGGATCGACATCTTGTAAAACTTCTTCTGCCACTAATCACCTACTGGTTAACCACTTTTTCTTCTTCAGATGTCTTAGTCACACATAGGTTTTTTTTTTCCACACTAACTCAGATATAGAATGGAGAGTCATATTTTGTGTCGAACTGATGACCTCTGGTTTTCCTCTCATATGTTTTGCACAAGATATCCTCAATCTTCCCTATGGCGCAGAGATCCTCTACCTCTTCCTCATCGTTGTCCAAGCCCTTTTACTCTGCTACAACCCTCTTCTTTTTATTCATCTTATACTAGTAGGGTCACCAATTGCATTTCACACCTGTGTTCCTTATGATTTTTCTAGTATATTCATCATCCATCATGACGGGGTTGATTGCCTCCTTCTGGCTACTCTCTAGAGCCTTCTCCATCCTCAAATATTCCTTGGTGTTTCCTCCAACTCCCCCATGTGTATAGAGTGATCTAGTTGTCTGATTCCATGGTCATCACACATTTATCATGTAACAATATTGATCCAGGTTGATATCGATGGCCACCCACCTTTTCCAACTTGTTCAAAACAGTTTTCTGGTAATTTTGGCAATTTACTATTTTTAGCAGTTTTAACTTCCGGGGCCATTATGAGGACCTAAATGAAGGTTTTTTGGGATCGAGCTTCTCAATGATGGCCAAAAGAATGATTGAGCCCCCAAAACAAATCTCCTCAATGATAAATTTCCAATGGGATATCATATGCTTAAAACGAAGATCGTATGCAAACATTATGACCCTGGGAAGTTGATGTACTAACTTACCCAGACGGGGACCACATGAATTTTGGCACTTCATCTCCTAGGGTAAGGTTTTTGGATTTATATGGTTTTTGGAATTCTTTTTTATTGTAAAAATGCTTTCAAAGCCTCACTGTAATCATATTCTTGCGAATGAGTGCATCTGTCATATCTCTTCTTAGAGATAAGTTGCCACCATTCCAACAAGCTTCTTTCCGCTACATTTTACAGTTTCATCTTATTTCCTTATTGAATAGAAAACCAGTTTTATTGTATCTATGTTATTTTGTGTCAAGAACCTATTAATAAACTGTATTCATTTTTTTCTGTGCATAAAAACTGGATCAGTGGTATCAGAGAGGTCTGCTCATTGTCGTCTTAATGCATGTCCCCAATGAGGTTAGAGTACAAAGAGTTGGGTCTCGAGCTTGTTTCTCTTGAGGAAAAAATCTATCGCATGCCAAAGAAACCTCTCATGGCAAGAGAAAATAAATATGAGAGACAAGAGATCCTTTCAAATGGTTTATTGAGGAAGCCCTCATGCAACAAAGGAATGAGATGATGGATAGTTTCACACAAATCCTTCGACGGCTACCAACTGGTGATGCATCTTCTTTGAGTGGAGGATCCGCCCCCTTGAAGGTACAAATAAACTTTGATATTCCTATATTTGAAGGTCAGATAGACGTAGATGTTGTAGACAAGTGGTTGAATCTACTAGAAGGTTATTTCTATCCATAACTTTTCGAATAGAGACAAGATTACTTTTACGCTCCTCAAAGTCGTTCCCCATGTCAAAGATTGGTGGGAAAATTTCTGTGAGAAAAAGGAAATAGAGGAACCCTCATTATTTACAGTCATGGCCACCTGAGAATCCTTCAGGGATGTTATTAAGGAACAACACTACCCTGTCAAAAGTTATGATGACTTGTATACCAAATGGACTAGACTGCGGCAAGAAAGAGACCAAGCAGTGCCAGATTTCACAAATATATTTCATACCTTGCACAACAAGATGGGTATCAAAGATTCAGATCAACATCTAGTGCTCACGTATCATGGTGCTCTACATAGATACATCCAAAAAAAAATGGAATTTCTGGACATCTCATCCTTGGGTGCGGCCTACCGATATGCCGTCAAAATCGAGTAGAAGCTCAAACAAAATACACAAGAATTTGGGCCTGGGAACCCCACACAACAAAAGAAAGGAAAGGGTGGCCCCAACCCATAGAACAAAGGACAGAGAAAATATGGACAGTATTAGGACAACCAGTCCAAGCCACAAGCAAAGAAGGACACCGAAAAGATAAAGAAAGATATCGGGAAGTGGTGTGACCTCCATAAGAGCCCTTGGCATAAAACTATTGACTATCGCTCAAATAAGTCACTGGTAGCCGAAGTGAAAGAATCTGAATCATATATGGGTTCATACTCTGAGCCATAATCGGAAAGGAGAATATGGATCATTGACGTAGAACCCAATGCCACCATTTCTACCACCAAGCTCCAACCTGGTGAACCAGATGAGCCAGAAGGAGGAGGATGCCTCTTCCATTCATAGATGTGGGTAAAATTCACCCCACTACACTTCATCATTGATAGTGATAGCCAAAAGAACCTCATATCAGTAGATTTCATCAAGCGACTGGCCCTACCGACAACGCTGCACCCACAACCCTACACCATTGGATGGCTCCTCCAAGGAAGCGATATTGGCGTCAACCAACAGTGTCAATTGTCATACGACATCAAGCCCTTCAAAGATGAGGTATTGTGTGATGTTTCTCCTCTCGAAGTTTGTGATGTTCTTTTGGGCCAACTTTATTTATGTAAACATCATGTTGTATATGAGTCTAGGCCTCGTAGTGTTATTATTACTTTGAACAGGAAATTGTATAGGATACCTGAGGTAGTCCCACCTAGTTCTATTTCCTTGATCTCTGCTAAGAAATATAGGAATCTCACCTCTCATATGGGGAAGTTTTTCTTCTTCGTGATTCGCTCTCAGAATAAGTGAAAGATAACAGCCACACACAGGGTCTCTGTGGCCAACCTCTCCACATAGTAGAAGCAATTAGATAAGGTCATCGAAGAATGCTTAGATATCTTCTCCTCACTTACCGGGGTAGCTCTGCACTTCCAGGTTAAGCACCCCATCGATATGACCCCTGGTGCATCGCTTCCCAATGGGCCAGTCTATCACCACTCTCTATTAGAGAATGAGGATATCAAGTGATAGATCTAAGTACTGCTCCACAAGGGGCACATCCATCCCATCTCATCACCTTGTGAGAGCCTAATCATGCTGGTACAGAAGAAAGATGGAACCTGGAAACTCTGCATTGATTACTGGGCTTTGAATAAAATCATAGTTAGAAACCAATACATGATTCCCCAAATCGATGACCTCCTTGATCAACTCATGGGGGCCAAATACTTTAGTAAGATTGATCTGAAGTCTGGCTACCACCAGGTCCCGATAGAGAAGACAGATGTATGGAAAACTTTATTCAATTCAAAGGAAGGCCTTTTCGAATGGTTGGTCATGAGATTTGGTTTGACAAATGATCAATCCAATTTCATGAGGATGATGGACGATATCCTATGACCATTCACCAATACTTTTCTAGTGGTGTATCTGGATGACATTCTCATTTACAACAAGAATTGGGCCAAACACTTGTATCCTATTCATCAAGTTTTGCACACCGTACAACAACACAAGCTATTTGCCAACCTTGGAAAATTCTCCTTTGGCATGGACAGGGTCCATTACCTGGGATACATAATTGATCATCATGGTGTACATGTGGATCCAGCCAAGATACAAGACATCCATGACTAGCCAGCCCCAACCACACTCACTGATCTTCGGAGCTTCTTGGGCCTTGCAAATTTCTACCACAGCTTCATGTTGGGATTCTCCCATATTGCATGGGCCCTCAACCAAATAACTAGGGGTGGTGGTAAGGAGAAATTTGTGTGGGGCCAGTCCCAACAAAAATCATTCAATGATTTGAAGCAGTGCTTGTACTCAGCCCCAGTACATTCACTACCATACCTACAACAACCCTTTGAGATCGAGATAGATTCTTCAGACTATGCAGTGGGCGTCGTTCTCACTTGACACGGCCACCCCGTGGCCTATCATAGTGAGACACTATAATATGTTGTTTGTAAGTACCCTACTTACGAAAAAGAAATGTACTCCATTGTGCAAGCCTACCTCGAGTGGATAAATTACATTCTTGAGAAGGAGATAGTCATTCACATTGATCATAAGCCACTGCAGTTCATGCAGACACAAAGAAAATGCAGAATGATCGCCATAAAAAATTGTCAACATACTTGCAGCAATTCTACCTCAACATCAAGTATAAAATAGGAAGCACCAACTGCGTCACTAATTGCCTCAGCAGATCACCAGTTGCGGCACTCACCATGGTGCTAGAATTTTGTGGCCATGAGACCTCTGGATGGCCCCAAATCTATGAGATAGACCCAAACTTCACCACCACCTACCAAATGTTGGGTGAGAATGCAGTTGCCGATAATTTCCATCTTCAGGATGGGTTGTTTTGGCGACTGGGCCATATCTATGTTTCATCAAGCGAGTGAGCGAAGATGATCTAAGAAGCCTACTACATTCGGGTGGCAAGACACTTCGGCATCGAAAATATAGTGGTGACGCTACAGAAACATTTCTAATGGCCAAAACTTCGACTAGAGGTCAGCAAGTATATTAGGTCCTGCATTGCCTACGTTATTGCCAAGCCGAACCTTAAGAAATAGGGATTGTACACCCCTATTCCTACTCATGAAAAGCCATGGGAATACATCTCAATGGACTACATGTCAGGTCTCCCATCCACCAAGCGGGGAAATGATTGTGTTTTTTTGGTTGTTGATCGATTTTCAAAGATGGGGATTCTGGTTGCCTGCAAGAAGAACATCACAGCAGAGGCCACTATCAAGCTCTTATTTGAACAAGTCTGGGTAAATTTTGGAATCCCACAAGCCATTGTCTCATATCGGGACATTCGATTTCTCATCACATTATGGTCAAGCCTCTGGTCACTGTTGGATACTAATCTCACCAAATCCACGACCTTCCACCCCTAGACAAATGGCCAAACCAAGGTCGTAAGTCGAATGATTTTTCATATCCTTCGCATGTATAATTAAAGGAATCCATGCACATGGGATGAGATCCTTCCTTGTGTCCAAAATAGCTACAACCGATCCCTTCTTAGCTCAATTGACCACAACCCCTTTCAGGTGGGGTTGGGATTCCAACCATTGGGTCCCATAGATGTTGCATTTCCCCTTGCGGTCACCTCGACCAACTCATATCCTACTCCAACTAAAATGACAGGGCCACCCAATTCATTGAGAGGATCCATCACATCCACCAATAGGTTCAGGATATCCTACAAAAGTCCAATCACAAGTACAAGCAATGCCATGATAAACATTGGGTGCCACATAAGTTTCAGGTGGGAGACAAAGTTTGGTTGCACTTGCAGAAAGAGCACCTTACAGGACCCCATTGAAATATTCTCCCACTCCATTATGGGTCATACACCATTAGCAAGGCCATGGGGGTTAATTCTTTTGAGCTCAACATTCCTCCTTTCCTTAGCCTGCACCTAGTGATCAACATGGATCTCCTTCTCCCTTATTTCCCACCATTATTGGAGACATCAAACGTAGCAGAACAGTTGACACCAACAGAGCTCAACCCTGACTACATACAATATRCATCTAGTGATCATATCGTGGACACATAGATCAAGGGMACTTGATAGCAAAGGATCTATCTTTGTCGATTCATCAAAGTAGGGCAGCTACTGCACAAAGGCAAGCAACTCACCTKGGGCCAAATTCAGTAGAAAGTTCCTCATATGATGGGGGAAMTCAATGAAATGGATACCATTTCTTCATAAGGAGGGAATATTGATCTAGGTGGATATCGGTGGCCACCCACCCTTTCCAATTGGCTCAAAACTATTTTCTRACAATTTTGGCAATTTACTATTTTTAGCAATTTTAACTTTCAAGGCCATTTTGAGGGCCTAAATGAAGGTTTTTTGGGATAAAGTTTCTCAATGATTTTGAATGAATGATCAAGCCCCCAAAATGAATMTCCATRATGATACCTTTCCAACTGGATATCATATGCCTAAAAYAGAKATCGTATGTAAAACTTACGACCTCGGGTAGTTGATGTACTAACTTACCCAGATGGGGCCCACATGACTTTTGGCGCTTTATCTCCTAGGGTTTTGTTTTTGGATGTCTAGGGTTTTTGTAAAAATTCCTTTAGAGCCTCATTGTAATCATATTCTTGCAAATGAGTGCAGTTTTCACATCTCTTCTCAGAGATAAGTCGCCACCATTCCAGCAAGCTTGTTTCCGCTGCATTTTACAGTTTCCTCTTATTTCCTTATTCAATAGAAAACTAGTTTTACTATATCTTTGTTATTTTGTGTTAAGCACCTGTTAATAATCTGTATTCATTTCATTATTCTCATAAAATCCGTATCATTGGTATCAGAGAATTATGCTCATTGTCGTCTTAATGCATGTCCCCAACGAGGTCGGAGTACAAAGAGTTGGGTCTCGAGCTTGTTCATATTTAGGACAAAACCTCTCACACACCCAAGCGACCTCTCATGGAAAGATAAAATAAATATAATGGGACAAGAGATCATTTAAAACTGTTGATTGAAGAATCCCTCATGCAACAAAGGAACGAGATGATGGATAGTTTCACACAAATCCTTCGGTGGCTAGCAACAGGTGATGCATCTTCTTCGAGAAGAGGCGTTGCCCCCTTCAAGGTACAAATAAACTTCGATATTCCTATATTTGAAGTTCATATAGATGGAGATGTTGTAGACAAGTGGTTGAATCTACTAGAAGAGTATTTTTCTATCCATAACTTTTTGAATAGAGAAAATATTACTTTTTCTTTCCTCAAAGTTGTTCCCCATGTCAAAGATTGGTGGGAAACTTTCTGTGAGCAAAAGGAAATAGAGGAACCCTCATTATTTATAGTCACAACCACCTGGGAATCCTTCAGGGATGTTATTAAGGAACAATATTACCTTGTCAAAAGTTATGATGACTTGTATACCAAATGGACCACACTATGGCAAGAAAGAGACCAACCAGTGCCAGATTTCACAAATATCTTTCATACCTTGCACACCAAGATGGGTATCAAATATTCAGAGTGAAATCTGGTGCCCAAGTATCATGGTGCTCTGCATAGATACATCCAGACCAAAATGGAATTTATGGGCATCTCATCCTTGGGCGCGGCCTACCAATATGTCGTCAAAATTGAGAAGAAGCTCAAACAAAAGACGCAACAATTTGGACCTGGGAACCCCTCACAACAAAAGCCAGGAAAGGGCGGCCCCAACCCACAAAACAAAGGACAGAGAAAATATGGACAGTATTAGGACAACCAGTCCAAGCCGCAAGAAAAGAAGGACATCAGAAAGATACCGAGAAGTGGTGTGACCTCCATAAGAGCCCTTGCCATAACATTGTGGACTATCGCTCAAAGGTGTCACTGTTAGCTAAAGTGAAAGCCTTTGAATTAGATGCACGTTCAGGCTCTGAGATATAAATAGAAAGGGGAAGATGGATCATTGACGTAGAATCCAGTGCCACTGTTGCTAGCACCAAGCTCCATCTTGGTGAACCAGATGAGCCAGAAGAAGGAGAACGCCTCTTCCATTCACAGATGTGGGTAAAAGGCACCTCACTGCACTTCATCGTTGATAGTGGTAGCCAGAAGAACCTCATATTAGCATAGGTCATCAAGTGGTTGGCCCTACCAACAATGCCACATCCACAACCCTACACCATTGGATGGCTCCTCCAAGGAAGCGATCTTCACGTCAGCCAATAGTGTTGACTGTCATACGACATCAAGCCCTTCAAAGACGAGGTATTGTGTGATGTTTCTCCTCTAGAACTTTGTGATGTTCTTTTGGGCCAACCGTATTTATGGAAACATCATGTTGTATATGAGTTTAGATCTCATAGTGTTATTATTACTTCGAATAGGAAATTGTATAGGATACCCAAGGCAGTCCCACCTAGTGCTATTTCCTTGATCTATGCTAAGAAATGCAGGAAGATCATCTCTCAGATGGGGAATTTTTTCTTCTTCGTGATTCACTCTCAGAATAAGTGAAAGATCACAGCCGCATCCAGGGTCTCTATGGCCGACCTCTCCACACAATAAAAGAAAGTAGATAAGGTCATGGAATAATACTCAGATATCTTCATCTCACCTACCAGGGTACCTCTGCACTGCCAAGTCAAGAACCCCATCGATCTGACCCCTGGCGCACTGCAGCCCAATCTACCAGTTATCGTTGCTCTCTGTTAGAGAATGAGGAGATCAAGCGACAAATCCAAAAATGGCTCCACAAGGGGAACATCCATCCCAACTCATCACCTTGTGGGAGCCCAATCATGTTGGTATAGAAGAAAGATGGAACCTGGGGAATCTGCATTGATTACCGAGCTCTGAATAAAATCACAGTGAGAAATCGATACTCAATTCCCTGAATCGATGAACTCCTTGATCAACTCACAGGGGAAAAATACTTCATTAAGATTGATCTGAAGTCTGGCTACCACTAGGTCCCAATAGAATAGACATATGTATGGAAAACTTCCTTCAAGTCAAAGGAAGGCCTTTTTGAATGGTTGGTCATGCCCTTTTGTTTGACAAATGCTCCATCCACTTTCATGAGGATGATGGAAGATATCCTACGACCATTCACCAATACTTTTCTAGTGGTGTATCTGGATGACATTTTCATTTACAACAAGACTTGGTCCAAACACTTGCAACATATTAATCAAGTTTTGCACACCCTGCGGCAGCACAAGCTATATGCCAACCTAGAAAAATGCTCCTTTGGCATGGACAGGGTCCATTACCTAGGATACATAATTGATCAACATGGCATACATGTGGATCCAGTCGAGATATAATTCATCGATGACTGACCAACCCCAACCACACTCACTGAGCTTTGGAGCTTCTTGGGCCTTGCCAATTTCTACCATAGGTTTGTGTTGGGATTCTCCCATATTGCATGGGCCCTCAACCAAATAACTAGGGGTGTTGTTAAGGAAACATTTGCATGGAGTCGGTCCCAACAACAAGCATTCGATGATTTGAAGCAGCACTTGTGCTTGGCCCTAGTAATTTCACTACCATACCTGCAACATCCATTTGAGATCGAGACAAATGCTTCAGACTATGTGGTGGGCATCGTTCTCACTCAGCACGACCACCCTGTGGCCTATAATAGTGAGACACTATCAAATGATGTTCGTAACTGTTCGTTCTCTTTTCGTCAATGTGTGAGCAAAAAGTGAGCACTTACATGCCTACTTGGGCTCTGCTAGGCATGACAGCTGTAATGAAAAAGGTTAGAAAGAAAATAGTAAAGGTATTAACAAGAATTAAACTAGAACTAAATAACAACATGAGCATAAAAACAAAAACTAAAAACAAGTGACAATGGAACAAGTTCACCAATAGATAGGCTGATCTGATTAGTGAAATC
>ML803734.1:174100-193022 GCA_009831015.1 Picea engelmannii
ATCGTATGTAAAACTTACGACCTCGGGTAGTTGATGTACTAACTTACCCAGATGGGGCCCACATGACTTTTGGCGCTTTATCTCCTAGGGTTTTGTTTTTGGATGTCTAGGGTTTTTGTAAAAATTCCTTTAGAGCCTCATTGTAATCATATTCTTGCAAATGAGTGCAGTTTTCACATCTCTTCTCAGAGATAAGTCGCCACCATTCCAGCAAGCTTGTTTCCGCTGCATTTTACAGTTTCCTCTTATTTCCTTATTCAATAGAAAACTAGTTTTACTATATCTTTGTTATTTTGTGTTAAGCACCTGTTAATAATCTGTATTCATTTCATTATTCTCATAAAATCCGTATCATTGGTATCAGAGAATTATGCTCATTGTCGTCTTAATGCATGTCCCCAACGAGGTCGGAGTACAAAGAGTTGGGTCTCGAGCTTGTTCATATTTAGGACAAAACCTCTCACACACCCAAGCGACCTCTCATGGAAAGATAAAATAAATATAATGGGACAAGAGATCATTTAAAACTGTTGATTGAAGAATCCCTCATGCAACAAAGGAACGAGATGATGGATAGTTTCACACAAATCCTTCGGTGGCTAGCAACAGGTGATGCATCTTCTTCGAGAAGAGGCGTTGCCCCCTTCAAGGTACAAATAAACTTCGATATTCCTATATTTGAAGTTCATATAGATGGAGATGTTGTAGACAAGTGGTTGAATCTACTAGAAGAGTATTTTTCTATCCATAACTTTTTGAATAGAGAAAATATTACTTTTTCTCTCCTCAAAGTTGTTCCCCATGTCAAAGATTGGTGGGAAACTTTCTGTGAGAAAAAGGAAATAGAGGAACACTCATTATTTATAGTCACAACCACCTGGGAATCCTTCAGGGATGTTATTAAGGAACAATACTACCTTGTCAAAAGTTATGATGACTTGTATACCAAATGGACCACACTGTGGCAAGAAAGAGACCAACCAGTGCCACATTTCACAAATATCTTTCATACCTTGCACACCAAGATGGGTATCAAATATTTGGAGTGACATCTGGTGCCCAAGTATCATGGTGCTCTGCATAGATACATCCAGACCAAAATGGAATTTATGGGCATCTCATCCTTGGGCGCGGCCTACCGATATGTCGTCAAAATTGAGAAGAAGCTCAAACAAAAGACGCAACAATTTGGACCTGGGAACCCCTCACAACAAAAGCCAGGAAAGGGCGGCCCCAACCCACAAAACAAAGGACAGAGAAAATATGGACAGTATCAGGACAACCAGTCCAAGCCACAAGAAAAGAAGGACATTGGAAAGATACCGAGAAGTGGTGTGACCTCCATAAGAGCCCTTGCCATAACATTGTTGGCTATCGCTCAAAGGTGTCACTGGTAGCTAAAGTGAAAGCCTTTGAATTAGATGCACGTTTAGGCTCTGAGATAGAAATAGAAAGGGGAATATGGATCATTTACATAGAATCCAGTGCCACTGTTGCTAGCACCAAGCTCCATCTTGGTGAACCAGATGAGCCAGAAGAAGGAGAACGCCTCTTCCATTCAAAGATGTGGGTAAAAGGCACCCCACTGCACTTCATCGTTGATATTGGTAGCCAGAAGAACCTCATCTTAGCATAGGCCATCAAGTGGTTGGCCCTACCAACAATGCCACATCCAAAACCCTACACCATTGGATGGCTCCTCCAAGGAAGCGATCTTCACATCAGCCAATAGTGTTGACTGTCATACGACATCAAGCCCTTCAAAGATGAGTTATTGTGTGATGTTTCTCCTCTAGAAGTTTGTGATGTTCTTTTGGGCCAACCTTATTTATGGAAACATCATGTTGTATATGAGTTTAGATCTCGTAGTGTTATTATTACTTCGAATAGGAAATTGTATAGGATACCCAAGGCAGTCCCACCTAGTGCTATTTCCTTGATCTATGCTAAGAAATGCAGGAAGATCATCTCTCAGATGGGGAATTTTTTCTTCTTCATGATTCACTCTCAGAATAAGTGAAAGATCACAGCCGTATCCAGGGTCTCTATGGCCGACCTCTCCACACAATAAAAGAAAGTAGATAAGGTCATGGAAGAATACTCAGATATCTTCATCTCACCTACCGGGGTACCTCTGCACTGCCAGGTCAAGCACCCCATCGATCTGACCCCTGGCGCACTGCTGCCCAATCTACCAGTTATCGTTGCTCTCTGTTAGAGAATGAGGAGATCAAGTGACAAATCCAAAAATGGCTCCACAAGGGGAACATCCATCCCAACTCATCACCTTGCGGGAGCCCAATCATGTTGGTACAGAAGAAAGATGGAACCTAGGGAATCTGCATTGATTACCGAGCTCTGAATAAAATCACAGTGAGAAATCGATACTCAATTCCCTGAATCGATGAACTCCTTGATCAACTCACAGGGGAAAAATACTTCATTAAGATTGATCTGAAGTCTCTCTACCACCAGGTCCCAATAGAATAGACATATGTATGGAAAACTTCCTTCAAGTCAAAGGAAGGCCTTTTTGAATGGTTGGTCATGCCCTTTTGTTTGACAAATGCTCCATCCACTTTCATGAGGATGATGGAAGATATCCTACGACCATTCACCAATACTTTTCTAGTGGTGTATCTGGATGACATTTTCATTTACAACAAGACTTGGTCCAAACAATTGAAACATATTAATAAAGTTTTGCACACCCTACGGCAGCACAAGCTATATGCCAACCTAGAAAAATGCTCCTTTGGCACGGACAAGGTCCATTACCTAGGCTACATAATTGATCAACATGGCATACATGTGGATCCAGTCGAGATATAATTCATCGATGACTGACCAACCCCAACCACACTCACTGAGCTTTGGAGCTTCTTGGGCCTTGCCAATTTCTACCATAGGTTCGTGTTGGGATTCTCCCATATTGCATGGGCCCTCAACCAAATAACTAGGGGTTTTGTTAAGGAAACATTTTCATGGAGTCAGTCCCAACAACAAGCATTCGATGATTTGAAGCAGCACTTGTGCTTGGCCCTATTAATTTCACTACCATACCTGCAACATCCATTTGAGATCGAGACAAATGCTTCAGACTATGCGGTGGGCATCGTTCTCACTCAGCACGACCACCCCGTGGCCTATCATAGTGAGACACTATCAAATGATGTTCGTAACTATTATACTTATGAAAAAGAAATGAAATCCATTGTGAAATCCTACCACTAGTGGAGACATTACATTCCTGGGAAGGAGACAGTCCTTCACACTGATCATAAGCCACTACAGTTCATGCAAACACAAGGAAAATTGTAGAATGATCGCCATCAAATTTGGTCCACATACTTGCAACAGTTCCACCTCAACATCAAGTATAAAACAGGAAGCACCAATCATGTCGTTGATTGCCTCAACAGACTGCTAACCATGGCTCTCACCATGGTGCTATACTCCTACGGTCGTGAGACCTATGGATGGCCCCAACTCTATGAGACAGACCCGGACTTCGCTACCACCTACCAAATGTTGGGTGCGAACACAGTTGTCAATAATTTCCATCTTTAGGATGGGTTGTTGTGTCGTATGGACCATATATGTATCCCATCAAGTGAGTGAGAGAATATGATCTGGGAATCCCACTACAATCAGTTGGTAGGACACTTCGGCATCTAAAAGTCAGTGGCGATGCTACAAAAACATTTCTACTAGCCGAAACTTTGATGGGAGGTTAGCAAGTGTATCAGGTCCTGCACTACCTGCACTATTGCAAAACCAACCATTAAGAATAAGGTCTTGTACACCCCTCTTCCTACCCCTGACGAGACATGGGGATCCATCTCAATGGACTACATTTCGGGCCTCCCATCCACCAAGCGGGGAAATGACTATGTTTTTGTGGTTGTTGATCACTTTTCTAAGATGGTGATTCTAGTTGCCTAGAAGAAGAACATCACATAAGAGGCCACTTCCAAGATATTCTTTGAATGAGTTTGGGTACATTTTGGAATCCCACAAACCATTGTCTCAGCACATTTTGGTCGAGACTCTGGTCACTGTTGGATACCAATCTCACCAAATCCATGACCTTCCACCCCCAGACAGATGGCCAAACTAAGGTCATAAATTGAATGATTGTGAATCTCCTTTGCATGTATAATTAAAATCACCCTCGCACATGGGATGAGAACCTTCCATATATCACAAATAGCTACAACCAATCCCTACATAGCTCAATCAGCCACAACCCCTTTCAGGTGGGGTTGGGATTCCAACCATTGGGTCCCATATATGTTGCACTTCCCCTTGCAGTCACCTCGACTGAATCATCTCCTACTCCAACTAAAGCTAACAAATCCACCCAATTCATTGAGAAAATCTAGCACATCTTCCAACAAGTCCAGGATATCCTATAGAAGTCCAATGAAAAGTACAAGAAACACCATGATCAACATCGGGTGCCACATAAGTTTCAGGTGGGAAACAAAGTTTGGTTTCACTTGCATAAAGAATGCCTTACAGGGCCCAATCAGAAGCTTCTCCCGCTCCATTATGGGTCATACACCATCACCAAGGCTGTGGGGATAATGCTTTTGAGCTCAACATTCCTCATTTTCTTGGCCTGCACCCAGTGTTCAATGTGGATCTCCTTCACCCTTATTTCCCACCATTATTGGACACCTTAGACATAGCTAAATAGATGACAACAATAGATCTCAACCCCAACTTCATACAACAAGAATCCAACGATTAGATTGTGGACACACGGAACAAGGGCACTCAACAACAAAGGATCCATCTTTATCAAGTCGTCAAAGCAGGGCAGCTCGTGCACCAAGGCAAGTGGCACACCTGGGGTCAAATTCAGTAGAAATTTCCTCATCTGATGGGGGAACTCAACACAATGTATACTATTTATTACTAAGGAGGTAATATTGATCCAGGTGGATATCGGTGGCCATCCACATTTTTCAACTGGCTCAAAACAATTTTCTAGCAATTTCGGCAATTTACTATTTTTAGCAGTTTTAACTTTCGTGACCATTTTAAGGGCCTAAATGAATGTTTTTCAGTATCAATCTTCTCAATGATAGTTGAAGGAATGATTGAACCCCAAAAATTAATCTCCTCATCGCTATATC
The DNA here is from genome assembly GCA_009831015.1 of Picea engelmannii. NCBI lineage: Eukaryota > Viridiplantae > Streptophyta > Pinopsida > Pinales > Pinaceae > Picea > Picea engelmannii. The sequence goes on from ML803734.1 coordinate 179,245, forward strand.
TCCAATGGGATATCATATGCCTAAAACAAAGATCGTATGCAAAAGTTACGACCTCAGGAAGTTGACGTACTAACTTACCCAGACGGGGCCCACATGATTTTGGCGCTTCATCTCCTATGGTTAGGTTTTTGGATGTCTAGGGTTTTGGGAATTCCTGTTTATTGTAAAAATGCCTTCAAAGCCTCATTGTAATCATCTTCTTGTGAATGAGCACAGTCTTCACATCTCTTCTCAGATATAAGTCATCACCATTCTAGAAAGCTTCTTTTCGCTGCATTTTACAGTTTCAGCTTATTTCCTTATTGAATAGAAAACCAATTTTACTGTATCTCTGTTATTTTTTTTTAAGAACCTATTAATATTCTCTAGTCATTTCATTCTCCTCATAAAATATGGATCAGTGGTATCAAAGAAGTCTTCTCCTTGTTGTCTTAATGCATGTCCCCAATGAGGTCGGAGTACAAAGAGTTGGGTCTCAATCTTGTTTCTCTTCAGGAAAAAATCTCTCGCACGCCCAAACGACCTCTCATGGAAGGAGAAAATAAATATGATGGGATAGGAGATCCTTTCAAACTGTTGATTGAGGAATCCCTCATGCTACAAAGGAAGGAGATGATGGATAGTTTTGCACAAATCCTTCAGCATCTACCAACAGGCGATGCATCTTCTTCGAGTAGAGGCGATGCCCCTTTCAAGGTACAAATAAAATTTGATATTCCTATATTTGAAGGTCATATAGATGAATATGTCATAGACAAGTGGTTGAATCTACTAGAAGGGTATTTTTCTATCGAAAACTTTTCAAATAGAGAAAATATTACTTTTGCGCTCCTCAAAGTCATTCCTCATATCAAAGATTGGTGGGAAACTTTCTATGAGAAAAAGGAAACAGAGGAACCCTCGTTATTTATATTCACGACCACCTCGAAATCCTTCAGGGATTCTATTAAGGACCAATACTACCCTATCATAAGTTATGACAACTTGTATACCAAATGGACCACACTGCAAAAAGAAAGGGACCAAGAAGTGCCATATTTCTTAAATATCTTTCATACCTTATGCACCAAGCTAGGTATCAAAGATTCAGAGTGACATTTGGTGCTCAAGTATCATGGCACTCTGCATAGATACATGTAGACCGAAATGGAAATTGTGGACATCTCATCTTTGGGCGCAGCCTACCGATATGTCGTCAAAATCGAGCAAAATCTCAAACAAAAGATGCGACAATTTGGTCCTAGGAACACCTCACAACAAAATCGAGGAAAGGATGGCCCCAACCCACAAAACAAAGGACAGATAAAATATGGAAAGTATCAATAAAACTAGTCCAATCTGCAAGAAAGGAAGGACACTAAAAAGACAAAGAAAGATATTGGGAAGTGGTGAGACTTACATAAGAGCCCTTGGCATAACACTATTGATTGTCACTCAAAGCAGTCACCGATAGCTGAAGTGAAAGCCTATGAATCAGATGTGGGTTCAGACTCTGAGATAGAACCAAAAAGGGGAATATGGATCATTAACGTGGAACCCAATTCCACCGTTGCTACCACCAAGATCTAGCCAGGTGAACCAAACAAGCCAGAAGAAGGAGAAAGTCTCTTCTATTCACAGATGTGGGTAAAAGGTACCCTACTACAATTCATTGTTTATAGTGGTATCCATAAGAACCTCATCTTAGTAGAGGTCATCAAGTGTCTGGCCCTACCAATAATGTTGCACCCACAACCCTACACCATTGGATGGCTCTGCCAAGGAAGTGATCTCCGTGTTAGCCAACAGTGTCAATTTTTGTACAACATCAAGCCCTTCAAAGATGAGGTATTATGTGATGTTTCTCCTCTCGAAGTTTGTGATTTTCTTTTCATCCAACCTTACTTATGGAATCATCATGATGTATATGAGTCTATTCCTTGTACTGTTATTATTACTTTGATCAGGAAATTGTACAGGATACCCGAGGTAGTCCCACCTAGTGTTATTTCCTTGATCTCTGCTAAGCAATGTAAGAAGGTCATCTCTCAGACGGGGAAGTTTGTCTTCTTCATGATTCTCTCTCAGAATAAGTGAAATATAATAGCCACATATAGGGTCTCTGTGGTTGACCTCTCCACACAGCAGGAGAAAGTAGATAAGGTCGTGGAAGAATACTCAGATATATTCTCCTCACCTACCAGGGTACCTCTGCACTGCCAGGTCAAGCGCCCCATCGATCTGACCCCCAGTGCATCGCTTACCAATGGGACATTCTATCGCCACTCTCTATTAGAGAATGAGGAGATCAACAGATAGATCAAATAACTTCTCCACAAGGGGCACATCTGTCCCATCTCATCACCTTGCGGGAGCCCAATCGTGTTGGTATAGAAGAAATATGGAACCTGTCGACTGTGCATTGATTACCGGGCTCTTAATAAAATCACATTCAGAAATCGGTACCCAATTCCCCAAATCGATGACCTCATTGATCAACTCACAGGGGCCAAATACTTCATTAATATTGATCTGAAGTATGGCTACCACCAGGTCCCAATAGAATAGACAGATGTATGGAAAACCACCTTCAAGTCAAAGGAAGGCCTTTTTGAATGGTTGGTCATACCCTTTGGTTTGACAAATGATCCAGCCACTTCCATGAGGATGATGGATGATATCCTTCAACCATTCACCAATACTTTTGTAGTGGTGTATCTGGATGACATTCTCATTTATAGCAAGACTTGGGCTGAACACTTGCAGCATATTCATTAGGTTTTGCACACCCTGCAGCAGCACAAGCTATATGACAACTTGGAAAAATGATCCTTTGGCATGGATAGGATCCATTACCTAGGCTACATAATTGATAAACATGGTATACATGTGGATCCAGCCAAGATCCAATTCATCCATGACTGGCCATCCCCAACCACACTCATTGAGCTTCAGAGCTTCTTGGGCCCTTCCGATTTCTACCACAGGTTCGTGTTGGGATTCTCCCATATTGCATGGGCCCTTAGCCAAATAACCAAGGGTGGTGATAAGGAAAAATTTGTGTGGGGCCAGTCCCAACAACAAGAGTTCGATGATTTGAAGCATCTCTTATGCTCAGCCCCAGTACTTTCACTACTAGATCTACAGGATCCCTTTCACTACTAGACCTACATTGGGCATCGTTCTCACTCAGCACAGCCACCTCGTGGCCTATCATAGTGAGACACTATTAGATGTTGTCCGCAATTAACCTACTTAAGACAAATAAATGTACTCCATTGTGAAATCCTGCCGCCAGTGGAGACATTACATTCTTGGGAAGGAGGCAATCATTCACATTGATCATAAGCCACTACAATTCATGCAAACACAAGGAAAAATGCAGAATGATTGCCATAAAAAATGGTCCACATACTTGCAGCAATTCCACCTCAACCTCAAGTATAAAACATGAAGCACCAATTTCATCATTGATTTCCTCAACATACCGCCAGTTGCAACACTCACCACGGTGCTAGACTCCTGTGACCATGAGACCTCTGGATGGCCCCAACTCTATGAGATAGACCCAGACTTGGCCAAATTCAGCAAAAACTTCCTCATCAGATGGGGGAAATCAATGTAATGGAGACCATCATTTCCTAAGGAGGTAATATTGATCTAGGTCGATATCGGTGGCCACTAGCCTTTTCCAACTAGCTCAAAACATTTTTCTGGCAATTTTGGCAATTTACTATTTTTCGAAGTTTTAACTTTCGGGGCCATTTTGAGGGCCTAAATGAAGGTTTTTTGGGATCAATCTTCTCAATGATATATAAAGGAATGTTTGAGCCCCCAAAATGAATCTCCTTGATGATACCTTTCCAATGGGTTATCATATGCCTAAAATAGAGATAGTATGCAAATGTTACAACCCCAGGAAGTTGATGTACTAACTTACCCAGACGAGGCCCACATGGCTTTTGGCGCTTCATCTCCTAGGGTTAGGTTTTTGGATGTCTATGGTTTTTGGAATTCTTGTTTATTGCAGAAAGGTCTTAAGAGATCATTGTAATCATATTCTTGTGAATGAGCACAACCCTCACATCTCTTCTCAGATATAAGCCACCACCATTTCGGCAAGCTTTTTTTCGTTGCATTTTATAGTTTCATCTTATTTCCTTATTGAATAGAGAACCCATTTTACTATATCTTTGTTATTTTGTGTTAAGAATATGTTAATAATATGTAGTCATTTTGTTATTCTCATAAAATCTGGATCAATGGTATCAGAGTGGTCTACTCCTTATCATCTTAATGCATGTCCCCAATGAGGTCGGAGTACAAAGAGTTGGGTCCCGAGCTTGTCTCTCTTGAGGACAAAAGATATCGCACGCCCAAGTGACCTATCATGGAAGGAGAAAAGAAAGATAATGGGAGAGGAGATACTTTCAAACTGTTGATTGAGTAAGCCCTCATGTAACAAATAAATGAGATGATGGATAGTTTCACACAAATCCTTCGGCGGCTACCAACATGCGAAGCATATTCTTCGAGCGGAGGCATCACCCCCTTCAAGGTACAAATAAAATTAGATATTCCTATATTTGAAGGTTAGATAGACACATATGTTGTAGACAAGTGGTTGAATCTACTATAAGGTATTTTTTTTCCATAACGTTTCAAATAGAGAAAAGATTACTTTTGCACTCCTCAAAGCCGTTCACCATGTCAAAGATTTGTGGGAATCTTTCTGTGAGCAAAAGGAAACTGATGAAACCTCATTATTTATAGTCACAACCACCTGGGAATCCTTCAGGGATGTTATTAAGGAACAATACTACCCTATCAGAAGTCATGATGACTTGTATACCAAATGGACCACACTGTGGCAAGAAAGAGACCAAGTAGAGCTAGATTTCACAAATATCTTTCATACCTTGCGCATCAAGCTTGGTATCAAAGATTCAGAGTGACATCTGGTGCTCACATATCGTGACACTCTACATAGATACATCCATACCGAAATGAGATTTATATACATCTCATCCTTGGGTGTGGCCTACCGATATGCCATCAAAATTAAGCAGAAGCTCAAACAAAAGACGCAGCAATTTGGGCCTGGGAACCCTTCAGAACAAAATCCAAGAAAGGGCAACCCGAACCCACAGAAAAAAAGGACAAAGAAAATATGGACAGTATTAGGAAAACCAGTCCAAGTCACAAGAAAAGGACACCAGAAAGATAAAGAATGATACTGAGAAGTGGTGTGACCTCCATAAGAGCCCTTGGCATAACACTGTTGATTGTCACTCAAAGTAGTCATTGCTAGTTGAAGTTAAAGCCTTTGAATCAGATGTGGGTTCAAACTCTGAGCCAGAACCAGAAAGAGGAATATGGATTAATGATGCAGAACCCAGTGCCACTATTTCTACCACCAATCTCCAGCCTGGTGAAACAGACGAGCTAGAAGAAGGAGAACGTCTCTTCCATTCACAGATGTGGGTAAAAGTCACCCTGCTACACTTCATCATTGATAGTGATAGCCAAAAGAATCTCATCTCAGTAGAGGCAGTCAAGCGGTTGGCCCTACCGACAATGTCGCACCCATAACCCTACACCATTGGATGGCTCCTCTAAGGAAGCAATATCCACTTCAGTCAGCAATGTCACCTGTCATACAGGATCAAGCCCTTCAAAGATGAGGTATTGTGTGATGTTTCTCCTCTCGAAGTTTTTGATTTTTTTTTGGGCCTGCCTTATTTATGGAAACGTCATGTTGTATATGAGTCTAGGCCTTGTAGTTTTATTATTACTTTGAACATGAAATTGTACAGGATACCCAAGGTAGCCCCACCTAGTGATATTTCCTTGATATCTATTAAGAAATGCCGGAAGGTCATCTCTTAGACGAGGAAGTTTGTCTTCTTCATGATTCTCTATCAGAATAAGTGAACTATCACAGCCACTTCCAAGGTCTCTACGGCTGACCTCTCCACACAACAGAAGAAAGTAGATAAGGTCGTGGAAGAATACTCAGATATATTCTCCTCACCTATCAGGGTACCTCTGCACTGCCAAGTCAAGCACCCCATCGATATAACCCCCGACGCATCGCTGCCCAATGGGAAAGTCTCTGTTAGAGAATGAGGAGATCAAGTGACAGATACAAGAACTTCTCCATAAGGAACACATCCGTCCCATCTCATCACCTTGCGATAGCCCAATCGTGTTGGTATAGAAGAAATATGGAACTTGGTGACTCTGCATTTATTACCGGGCTCTAAATAAAATCATAGTCAAAAATCGATACCCAATTCTCCGAATCGACAACCTCCTTGGTCAAATCACAGGGGACAAATACTTCACTAAGATTGATCTAAAGTCTGGCTACCACCAGGTCCCTATAGAATAGACATATGTATGGAAAACCACCTTCAAGACAAAGGAAGACCTTTTTGAATGGTTTTTCATGCCCTCTAGTTTGAAAAATGCTCCAACCAATTTCATGAGGATGATGGATGATATCCTACAACCATTCACCAATACTTTTTTAGTGGTGTATCTGGATGACATTCTCATTTAGAAAAATACTTGGTCCAAACACTTGCAGCATATTCATTAGGTTTTGAACACCCTATGGCAGCACAAGCTATATGCCAACTTGGAAAAATTCTCCTTCAGCATGGTCAGGGTCCATTGCCTAGGCTACATAATTGATCATCATGGCATACATGTGGATCCAGTTAATATCCAAGTCATCTATGATTGGCCAGCCCCAACCACACTCACTAAGCTTTGAATATTCTTGGGCCTTGCCAATATATACCACAAGTTCGTGTTAGGATTCTCCCATATTGCATGGGCCCTCAGCCAAATAACCAGAGGTGGTGGTAAGAGAAATTTTTGTGAGGTTGGTCCCAATAGCAAGCATTCGATGATTTGAAGTAGCGCTTGTGATCAACCCTAATACGTTCACTACCAGACCTGCAGCAGCCCTTTGAGAGAGAGACAGATTCTTTATACTATGTGGTGGGCGTTATTCTCACTCAGCATGCCCACCCTGTGGCCCATCATAGTGAGACACTATCATATGTTGTCCATAAGTACCCTAATTACGACAAAGAAAGGTACAACATTATGCAAGACTGCCACCAGTGGAGACATTACATTCTTGGGAAGGAGATGTTGGAAAATGTTTAACAGGCAGCATATGCTTGTCATTGATGGCAAGTACAGCAATGAAGATGGCATGAGTACAAGAAGAATGTAATAGATGGACACCAAAAGTATTTTGGGAAGACGTTGTAGAGAAAGATCAATAATATCAGAAGAGATAGTGCAGAGGATGCTTGGCATGCTTTATAGGTAGTATCTACTTGTCATTGATGGCAAGATCAGAGTGTGCATTGATGGAAAAATAGGAACAACGTAAGCTCAGGAGGAATTAGCGCAGATTCAAATGCAATGCATAGGTGTGCACTAGGGATGAGGTTAACTCATGGCTAAAGCTCAAGGGAGATAGCGTACTTAGGATCATAGGTGGATCAAAGGTCGAGGCCTTTGACACTTAGAAATTCTTCCAAGTAAGGAGGATGCGTAAGCTTGGAGGAGAAGCGTCGGTGATCGTTGGATCCCATCCCGAATTCTCGATGACTGTCAGATCTCAATGTAGACAAGAGGAGCACGCAGAAATAGAGGATAGATCTCGGGTGTTAGATCCAAGCACAGGGTCCGACCACCATTGGATCGAGAAGAACTTGCATGTTCTTTAATGTGCAAGGAGTAGAGGGCTCACAAAATCCTGAAAGAATGAGGACCATCCATCTTCAGGCAGGACACATGGGGATAGATCATCAGTTCGCTGACTAGAGAGTAAAAGGAATGATGTTCCCTAACCTATCGAAATCGCAATATGTGAAATCAATATTTAATCTCAGCTGTCAGATTAAGGTTGAATCTGGACCATTGATTCTAGTCCATGTCAGAGTTTCGGGGATCAAGAGCTGGAGATGTAAAGTAATATCATCCACAGGAATCCCGATTTCGCGATATGAAAAATCATGACTTAATCACAACCATTGAATCAAGATTGAATCTGGAACATTGATCCAAGTCCATTTCATGGTTTCAAGGATTGAGTGTTGGAGATGTCAAAGAATATTAACCACAGGAATCCCGATATCGCGATATGAAAAATCGTGACTTAATCACAACCATCAGATCAAGATGTGATCTGGACCATTGATCCGACTCCATTTTGGAGTTTCATGGATCGGGAATTTGAAGTGACAAGAACAATGAACAATAGGAATGTCAAAATCACGATATGCGAAATCACGACATTATCTGAGCCGTCAGATCAAGTGTTGATCGGGACCGTTGATCCCACGCTATTTCGGGGTTTTGGGGATCACGATTTGGAGAGTCGAGATGCCTCATCTCCAGACTCATGAAATGCGAAATTGTGAAAGTGCCTTATGCATAAGGTTGTGGTCACAACCCTTGGTCACAAGAAGGGAAGGATTCAGTCCAAATAATCTCCATTTCGGGGTTTCATAGATCGCGACTTGGAGAGTCAAGATGCCTCATCTCCAAATTCACGAAACGCAAATTCGCAAAAAGCACTTTAAGCATAAGTGCTTGGTCATGGCCATGGTCATATAGAGTAAGGAGATAGCTTAGAAAATCTCTGTATCGAAGCTTCGGAGATCGTGAAATGAAGTGTCAAGACACTTGGGCATAGGAATGCCGAAATGCCAAAACCTAATTTAAAGGAAAGATTAATAAATTTCATCCAATGACGTAGATAAACCTGAAGGAGATCGGAGGGCTACTGATGCATGACATAGTGACACTGCCAGAAACCATTGATGGCATCTACTAGAGAATTCGAAGAGACCTATGTGTGATCATCAGAGGAGATGAAGAGTCTCCAAGCTTCGTCCAGTGAAGGAAGACTATTCTTAGAAGGGATTGAAAGATGGATGAGCGTTGAAGCCTATAATTGAAACAAAGAAGGTGAGATCGACTGTCACAGAGAAGCCAAAGAGTCTCAAACTTCCAGAGAGGCTGAGGAATCTCAGTACAACATACAGTGATGTTGAACGATTGGAAAACAACTAGAGAAGCTGAAGAGTCATGATGATGATCAGACAGAGCACTCGAGTTGTGGAGGAATTTGGCATGGAGTCAGCATGCAGAGGCATTGTGAAGATTTCAAGCACAAAGAAAACAAAGACTATAAGAATGAAAAAGTAAGAAGAGGGGGTGTTTGTCACTGTGGAGGAAGAATTGAGGTGTGTACAAGGAGGCAGAGAACAGGAGCATAAATGCACAGTAGAGGAATGTTGCACTGAAATGATATGGCACAAAGAGCATAAAATACAGAAGAATAGAAAGTGCAAGGGGTGATTAGAAGACACTGATGCAGACAGGGCAGAGCAGTGTAACAAAACAACGACAAGGCTGGTAAGACATTGAATATTTTTATATCATTGTAATAAGTTTCAGTAACAAAGAATTTATTATTAAGGGTGGTTGGGAGGTGCTAGGGAGGACTGGTGTCCTCAAAGGTTCAAGTGGGTGCTTGAACATAGGGAGTTGGTGCTTCCTTCTAGTTGGTGCTAGAGAAACTAGGGAGTTGGTGCTTCCTTCTAGTTGGTGCTAGAGAAACCAAGGGGTTGGTGCTTCCTTCTAGTGGGTGCTAGAGAAAATAGAGATTCGGTGCTCTCAGCAAGTTGTAGCTTGCAAAACAGAGGTTGTAGCCTCATTATGAGTTGGTGCTCATATGTATGATAATGTAAAGAATGTAACTATTACTTATCATATAAAGAAAAAGAGGTTTTTACCCTGTATGGGTTTCCTCGGGAAATATCTGTCTTTTTGTTTCTCATATATGTGACTGATGCTGAATGTGCCATTGTTTATTTCCCTGCATTATTGTGTTCATCATTTAGTGTTTCTGCAAAGAGTTTAAAAGAAGCATAATTGTTTAAGCACGGTAACAACTGATTCACCCCCCCCTCTCAGTTGTCCAACAGTTGGTATCAGAGCTGGCCCCCTTTTTATCTAAGGGTAGATCCTAGAGCTTAAACATGACAAGCCATGAAGGGACTTCAGTCACTAGGCCTCCTCTATTTGATGGAATGAATTTTTCCTTCTGGAAGGTTAGGATGAGAACATACCTAATGGCCTTAGGAGCTGATATCTGGGATGTAGTAGAGAGTGGATACATAAAGCCTGTTGTTCTAGCTTCCAAAGATGATAAGTTAGAATTTAGCTTTAATTCTAAGGGAATGAATTCTATCTTGAATGGACTTGCAGAAGCTGAGTTTGTGAAGGTGATGCATCTTCAAACTACTAAGGGAATGTGGGACAAACTCATTAACAGTTATGAAGGTAATGAGAAGGTGAAAGATGCCAAGCTTCAAAACTATAGAGTATAGTTTGAAAAGATATAGATGAAAGAAGATGAAACCATTGGGAAGTATTTTCTGAGGGTTGAAGAACTAGTAAATGCAATGAAAGCACTTGGTGAAAAAAATGAGGAACCCTCTTTAGTTCAGAAAATTTTGAGATCTCTGCTAGATAGGTTCAACCTGAAGGTCTCTGCTATAGAAGAACTTAATGATATAAAGACTTTTTCCTTTAATCAACTTCTAGGAACGTTGACTGCATATGAGATGAGGATAGTTACAGATAAACCCACCTCTAGAGAAGCATCATTTAAAGAAGATAAGAATGAAGATTCTGAGCCTGATGAAATTGAAGAAAAATTCATGATAAGACTAAAGAAAGGATCAGGCAAGGACCAAGGTAAGTTGCCCTTCAAATGTTTCAACTATGGTAAGATAGGTCATTTTGAAAATAAATTTCCACACAAGAAACACGAGGATTATGGCCAAAGACAAGGTAAATGAAGACAAAGTAAATGACATCATGCTTATGGCCAAAGAGGATTATGATAATGAAAGCATAGTCAGTGATGAGAATGATGAAGAATTTATGGTTGATATGGAAGGAGAACTGATGAGTGCACTGGAAGAGATTGATAGACTCAGAATTAAGAACAGAAAGCAAAAACAATTGTTGATACAGTTCGAGAAAGACAGTAAACAACCTGATGAAGACCTTGCCCTGCTAAAAGTGAAATTAGAAGAGGCAAAGAAAATTGAGGATATTCTAAAACATCAGTTATCAGAAAAGAGGGCAATATCTGAAGCCCTAGAATAAGAAGTAGTGAAAACTAGGAAAGAGATGGAGAAGTTTCAAGCCTTGTATCATTAGAATCTGTCAAGTATCAAATCCTTAGAAGGATTAGCCACCATTCTAAATCAACAAAGGAATCCAAAGATGAAAACTGGTTTGGGTTATGAAGAGGTATCAAGTAGTGCTCAGCTAAGAAACAAATAACCCATCAAGTTTGTCAAAGCTAGTGTCCATGTCAAATCGACAACCAATGACAACAACAAACCTGCAGAAACAAAGGAAGACAATCAGCCACCCAGGACAAGTAAAGGAAAAAGTGCTAGGATTGAATCTGTAGAACAAATAAATAATGCACTCTCTTCTCAAAGACATCATCAACATGAAATAAATTGATTTGCTCAAAGAAGACAACCATTTTCCAGGTACAAAGAATTTTTCTATGGATATTGTTTCTGTTGTTCTAACTTTGGTCACAAAGTTGTAAATTGTTCCTTAAGACTTAGACATGAGCAATTAAAATTTACAAGAAATAAATATCTGCCACAACAAAGAATGATATGGAAAAGTAACAAATCATCACAGATTGCAAATTGCCAAATTAAGTCTAGAGACATGCAACTGAGGAGGTCAAGGATTAATAAACAGTCAATGAGTAGACAACACTGCAACAATAACTTTGACCTATTGAACAATGATATTGAATGCTATAATTGTCACAACTTTGGCCACAAAGCTGCAAACTGCCATCTCAAGAATTACAAAGTAGATCCAAGGATAAAGTTCTTAGATAGAAAGACCAGCACATGGAAGAGGAAACATAGTGAAAAATGCGGTCAAGAACTTTCAACTAAAAAACAAAAGGCCTCTGGAAATATAGATAATGGATGTTCCAAGCACGTGACTGGAGACAAGGATAAGCTATTGTCCATAAGTAAAAGAAAAAAATGAAATGTGATCCTTGAAAATGATGAACCAAGCAAAATCAAGGATATAGGGATGATGAGTTTGAGTAATGAAAAAGGAGATGCCCAATACGTTTTGCTTGTGGATGATTTGAAACATAATTTTCTTAGTACAAGCCAAAAATGTGACAGAGGCAGTGAAGAGTTGTTCACGTCCAAAGAATGTAAGGTAAATGTAAACTCGATACAAGTGGTGAATAAAGGCATAAGTACAATTAATGATGTTGAAATTGAATCCTCCCCTGCAAGTAAAGAAGAAGATTCAGACACAATAAAAACATGTTCAGTTAGCATTTTCCCCATGGATGAAGTAGGAGAAGAACCATGTCATAAGATGGAAGCATAAGTCTTGAAGGTTGAGAAGGCAAACACCCAAAGCAAGTTCTTAAATAGCTCCATGACCCTGGATAAGATCTTGGATAGTAGAATATCACCAAATGACAAATCTGGTATTGGATACAACAAGGAAGAAATCAATACTCCTAAGAAACCTGATATAGGTCCTCTGTCCATGAAAAAGAAAAGCAGGTATGAGAGTGGTTGTAGCATCTTTTTCTTGTGATTGAATATGGTCATAAAATCCTTGGATGGTAAGAATCATAAAATAAAAATGAAAATTGTAGTGATAGAGATCGATGAGAATCAATGGGGAGATCCAAGGGTTGTTTGAAAAGTATGAGCTACAATTACGCAGTATGTCAATAGGACAACAGCTCTTCAACAACAACATTTTGTTTTACAAAATTATTTACATGACATCTTGTAGAGATAAAAAGAGGAAATACCTTGTCAGGGAAAGCTAACCTTTTAGAAACAAAGGAGGAAATTAGTCAGAAGCAGAGAGATAACAGTGACAGGGGGAGTCATCCACTCATGAAAAGAAAAGGTTGATGAAGGATTCCTAGTAAGAGAGGTGAGAAATTTTGAGTTTTCCACAGAGGATATAGCAGAAGATGAAGATGAATAGGTCCAAGAATCAGAAAGAGAAGACTTTGTCTTAGATACAAATATTCTACAGGCCTCAAATGAGAGAGTCCATCCCATCAAGGGGAGTTTGCATTGGTTTAATATCTAATACCTCCTAAAAATAATGCAACAGCTCAGGGGGAGCATGTTCTCTTTGACATTGATGTCAAAGGGGGAGAAAAGAATCTGGGTGCCTTTGTTGCCATCAATGCCAAAGGGGGATATTGTTGGAAAATGTTTAACAGGCATCATATGCTTGTCATTGATGGAAATTATAGCAATGAATATGGCATGAGTACAGGAAGAATGTAACAGATGGGCACCAAAAGTATTTTTGGAAGACGCGAGCACTAGAATTATTTTGGGAAGATGCTGCAAAGAAAGCTCAATAAGATTAGAAGAGATAGTGCAGAGGATGCTTGGCATGCTTTATAGGCAGTATGCGCTTGTCATTGATGGCAGGATCAAAGTGTGCATCGATGGAAAAACAGGAACAACATAAGCTCATGAGGAATTAGCGCAGAGTTGAATGCAGTGCGTAGGTGTGCACCAGGGATGAGGTTAACTCATGGCTAAATCTCAATGGAGATAGCATACTTAGGATCACAGGCGGATCAAAGGTCGAGGCCTTTGACACTTAGAAATTCTTCCAAGTAAGGAGGATGCGTAAGCTTGGAGGAG
>ML803734.1:247799-267882 GCA_009831015.1 Picea engelmannii
AACCAAATCCATGCATTATGACTTATGAAAGTAATCTGCTTATTCCTCATAGTTGCATATATGTATTTCACAGTCTATTTCCCAACAACATAAACTTATCTATACAATGTATTAACTCCTTTACTAAGCATAACCATTAACTGTTTAAAGAAAGTAGAGATATGTATACATTCATCATATTACATAGATATTACCATGGTTCACTCCCTCCTGGGCTATGTCCACAAATATTTGGATCTTGGCTCTTTTATTATGGTAGTTCTGCATTTCCAGCGCTGCGTGCTTACAATTACCCTCTTATGGGTAAGATCTATATGATGCGAACTAGATCGCACCAAGCTCTACAGCCTGCGAACTAATCCTCAGAGCCACCTTCTCTCCTCATTTTTATCTCAAGAGCTTACAAAAATTATACATAATAGTCAATATCACATACCACATCCGCTCATGCGTAACTACAGTAAAAGATGGGATACCAATACTAACACCCCAAGCTAATACACATATTTTCAACACAAAATGGTCGAACCTTTTTCATTATACCTACGCATCTATATTTATACATTTCAGGGTCTTCAACTATTTACAAATCATTAAAAAAACCCTAACCCTATCAACGTTAATTCTTCCTCCCATGCACGCATGTTTTTCTTCCTCCAGCTGTCACTTTCCTTGTGCATGCTTCCTTGCATGCGTGTGTGCTCTTCTTTCTCAAGTTGTTAATTCCATTTCTGCATGCTTTATTTCCCACGATTGTCCTTATTTCCACTTCTTCCTAGTGCCAACAGGCCCCCAACATTGACATGTGACTCGTCCCAAGTCACCTACTTTTTCTGAGTTGTCTCGATCACCTTGGTGATCATCTGGAACTTCTCCTTCAACTCTGTTTCTTTTTTCATTGCTTGCGTTCTCTTCTCCTTAATGGTATCCACTACCTGAACTACTAATTCCTCGCTCAGTAATCATGCACATTCTACCTATGTCTGTGCTATCTGTGTTCTAGTTCCTTATGCATGTGTGAGCACTTCTACTACTCATTCCTGCAGTGGCTCTATCTAAGCCTGGCGCTCATATTTTTGTGTTTGTGCAATGATAAGTTGTGCCTGCATATTTTTTATCTCCTACATCCCTTTGACTCATTCTAGGATTGATATGGTATTTTGTCTCTGCTTGAGTTCTTGGATCGTTGCATTGGTCCTTTCTTCCTCCTTGTCCCAATGCTAGACCTGTGGATCCTCCTCCAACCTTGTCCAAAGTTGTGTTGTTTTATCACACAATTTCATCATTTTCCTAACATGATGCTCTATCTCTTGTAGTTGCGTCATTTCTTCCTGATTCCTTTACTCCTTTACTATCAGTGGAGTCGTTGGTGTGAGTTTTTCTCAGAGACCTTTGACATCCTTCTGATATCGATTAATTGCTTGCACAATCTGGTTGATCTTTTTTGCGGCTGGAAGTTCATTTCCTTGAACAATGCTTGGAACATTTATCCTACCCTTCATTCCAGTTCTCTTATGCATTGTTTATCCTCTTGAGTTTCGGATTTGGCTTGTTCACAAACTATTTCCAGGGATTCCCACTTCTTCATTGCTTGATGTAGCTCGACTAAGTTTTTATGTGCTCGAGACTAAATCTCATGGTCGACACTAACCTACAATTTGTATAGTTCCCTTGATGGAATCCATTTCAAGACTAGTTGGATGTGGTCCAAATCCTTCAGTGGTGTCTGTCCCACTAGTTCATCCATTCTCAGCATGCTAGGTTTTATGTAGACCGTTGCATGTGCATGTGGCATTGGAAGGACTGGGTCTCATTCTTCCACCTCCATTCTTTCATTGGTCTGTGTTGTTGATGGCTCTATGCCTCAGATGCTACTTTCTCACTAGGCCTCCCCGAGTGTCTTGAGGATTTGTCCCATTTCTGCCATCTCTTTTTGCAGTTTATCCCTGTGATGTGCTGCGTGATTGAAGTCTTTCTCTAGATAGTCCTGGCCCATTCAGGAGATCATTTCTCCATCATCCTCCATGATTGTATAGTCCAGTTATGATCATTGTGCCTTTGATTTCTTGTGCATTCATGTTGCTTGTACAACCGGTCTCTTAGTTCCCATGGGCACCTATGTGATGGGGTTTGGGGTGGTCTCCTGCACTCCCTTATCTTGTTTCAGTTGTCTGTTGATCACTTTCTTCCCCTTCTGGGTTCCTATCTGCTTTGACCCTTCATCTACCTAAGTTGGCTTGTTTTGGCCTGTTCTTGGTTTCTTGGGCACTGGGGCTTCCGGAGGCTATGTTTTTGCCTGCGCTGCCTCTCCTTCTATTGTTCTTTATGCTACTTCTTGGTTAATGGCTAGGATCCTCCATTCTTCTGGACATTCAATGATGACCATGTATATATCACCTTATATTATGCAGTAGTGCATCGACATCCACTGTCTATCTAGATCCTCCCTTGGTTGCATCCACATTGTCTGTCCTGAGGCCCGAAAATTGGCGATGTCCACATATTGTGTGACAGCCTCTAGTCTTATCCTCCATGATCAGTTGATGGATTCATGTATGTCTCATAGGTATTATTTGAATATGGTTCCATTATCCCTCTTATGCCTATCCTGTGGCCCAGATTTTAGTAATAGGTATCTCGCTCCCACTGGTTGTGGTCTAGTGCAAAAAACTACATACTCTGCTTCCCGCCATCCCATGAAGGCTATTAGGGTGATCAGCCATGAGTAATGGAATTATGTACCTAGGTCATGCGCATCCTTATATTCCAATTGAAAAAAGTTCAAGAGATATGGTGCCCAACTCATAAAGGTGCCTTTTGTGCACTGAGCTGCAACTGCGATGACTCCTGTTGGTACTTCGTCTTTGCGACATTTTCTTAGTAATTTACAGGCTAAGATTTTTGCACCCAATTTCGTGTATGCATTGTTTATCCATTTGATTATGATGCTCTTGTTCCCCTCACGGTGCCATATTTCTTCTTCATTTCTTCTGCTAATGCTTTCTCCTTGGATTTATCGTCCAGAATCAGCGCGGGATCCATACCCTGGGTGGGTAGTCCTGTTATTTGCATGATAAGCTCAATAGTTATGGGGATGGGTATGTACATCCATATATATCCTTTGTTCGTGACTTCTAATAGCTTCTTGACATGTGATGTTGCATACTGGCCTCTGTCAAAGTGTGGTAGCTTCAGCAGACCTAAGATTCTTGTTTTGTCTAGCCCAACTGCCCACTGGTGTGGTTGGATGATTGTTTCACCCAGTTGGTTTATAGTTATGGTTTGCATAAAACCTGTGGCACAAGTGTTGGATACTTGGTTTCATTTGATATGTCGTGGTAGGAATACTTGAGCTTCCCGACATGACCCAGTAGTTGCGGTTCTACCTATATTCCAGTTGGTATGCGCGGTAGCACAATTTCTGCTGCAATATTCTTGCAAGGTGAGCTCGGTATCTGAACTTTGTTTTCCTTTTGTGGTGGCTGGTTAGAAGTTCCAGCAACTCCCAGTTTCTCTCTTGTAATCCATTCTGGCAAAGCCGAGGTAGTTCCAGCAATATCCTTTGTTGGTTGACCTAGGCTGGGTATATGTGACTCGTTTGGTTGCACTACTTCTCCCAGATTCTGTGTCATTTCGTTAACTTCCACGGTTGCTTTAGTTCTTTCTGGTTGCATTTCCTGTTGGGTTTATGCTTCCTCGTTCTAAGGCTTCTACGTCGCTACTGACATATCCTCTTCCATGGCCTCTACTTGTGGCTGTTGAATATCTTCTAGTATCAGTGTAGAGTTCACCAGTATCACCTCTAGGGATGGCATCTCATCGATATCGATGATCTCTGGCTACTGCTACTCATTTTCTTTCAGTGGTCCTCATGACCTAGTTTGAACCCTGGTCAGTATGGTTGTCTAGTCTAGTTTTGTGGGCTTCAGCGGTGCCATAGTGGTGGATGTCGAATGTATGCTGAGTTTGAATGAATTTTGTGAGCTCTGTGGTCTCTCTCTGCTCGTTCTAGCTGTTGTGGCTCTTTCTTTGTTCTCCTTTTGTGAATAGACTAGTTTCTTCCATGCTCACATGTTGTATGGGCTTCTCATGAATCTTTTCAAGGATGCTTCTTCCATGATGCGATTAATGTACCATAATTGTGGGTTCAATGCATATGCAGAAGTTCTGTACTTGCCATTACGCTTACTTTTCTGTTTCCATTTGGTGTGTTTAATGTGATGTTCCATCAGTCCTTACCGTGCTTTAATCCTGTCTTGTGCTATCCTATCAGCCTGCTTTCACCTACTTTCTTTTTCCCGCTTGTTTCCATTTTTTATATGATTGTTATCCTTTCTTTTACTACTTTTGTGTGTCAAACGTCCTGTGGATTTTCTATCTCTGGTGTGCTTCGCGCTCTATTTTTTTTTTCATTGTGTGGTGGGTGGTCAACTGTCCTTGTATAGCTTCAGTCAGCTCTTGTTGATCATTCATCTGAGGTTTTCTTCTACTAAATATATTAATTACAGATGTGCTCCATCTGTTACATATTTGACATCGTATGGTCCTAACCAATGCATTCTCAACTTTCCTGGGTGCCAAAATGATTTGTTGTCATAGAGCAATACTAGGTCTCCTTCTGTGATCATCTTCTTCTTGATGTGTCGATCATGCCAAGATTTATCTCTAAATTTATGTACTTGTTGATGGAATCCTACCAGGATTTGGTCTTCCTCCATTGACACTAGTTGATTCAGCCTTTCCTATATTGTGCCTCATTATGTCATTTGTGTGATAGATGCTACACATAAACTAGGTACTAAAAACTCTAATGGAACTACTGCTTCTTGGCCATAGACTATTTTGAATGGTGTGTTCCCTATCAACATTTTGCATGTAGTCCTATATGCCCATAATATTGTTGGTAATTTGAGGTCGCAGTCATCTCTATTGATGTTACAGATCTTTGTTAGTGTGTTTTCGATAATTTTATTGAAGGCTTCTACTGTGTCGTTTTCTTGTGGATGTTATGGTGTGCTATTATGATGATGAACTTCAAACTCTTTGAGCATCGCATGGATGGTGTTGTTTATGAAGTGTGTGCCTTGGTCGCTCATCAAAACTCTTGGGCACCTGAATCTAGTGATTACTTGTTCAAATAAGAAATGCCCAGTTGTCTCTATGCTGCAATATTTTACTAGTGTGTCTTCTGCCCACCTTGTTATGTATTCCATTGCAGTGATGATGTATCTTTCCCCTATCCTTTTGGCCGGTGGGTTAATTGGTCCCACAAATTCTATTGCCCATTTGTCAAATGGTTGTAATGTTACTTGTGGTCGTAGTGGCATCTCGTCCCTTCTGTTTGGGTTTTCCTACCCTTTGATAGACATCACATCGCTGAAAGTATTCTTTCGAGTCTCTGTGGATCATTGTCCACCATAATCCTACGTGTAGTACCTTTTGTGCGGTAGATTTTCCTGCATAATGCCCTCTTGTTATTCCCTCATGGGATTATGCTAAAATTCTTGGTCGTTCATGTTCTAATACCTACCTTCGTAAGATGATATCATCTCCCATCTTGTATAGATGTCTAGTGATCAATTAATAGTTGATTGCGTAGACTACCAACTTCTTCTTATGCGCGGTGGTATATTCTTGCGGCGTAGTACCTGTGCTCAAGTACTAGATGATCTCTGTAAAGTATTCATCACCAATCTATACTGAGAAGAACCGTGCATTCAGAAATTTGTCTTCTAAGTTTGTGGTTTCTTCTCCATCCGTGACCCTTGACAGGTGGTGAGGCCCTGCATTCATTTTTCCTGGTTTGACTATTACTTCGAAGTCAAATTCTTGAAATAACAATATCCATTGACAGATTCTCCCCCCTAACACTGGCTTGTTGACTAGGTATTTTAGGGTTGAGTGATCTATAAACATATTAAAATGTTTTCCCAATAGGTAATGTTTGAAATTCTGTAGTGCATAAACCATGGCTAGGCCTTCTCTTTCTGTCGCGTTATAATTTTGTTCCAAGTCTGATAATTTTCTTCTAGCGAACACTATCGGGTGATCCAGGTCTCCCACTCCTAGTTTCTCTAAGATAGCTCCAAACACTATCATTGATGCATCTACATGCACATGGAATGTCTTTTCCCAGTCTGGAAATACTAGTATTGGTGAAGTAACCATATTTTCCTTTAGAGTATCCAAATCGTGTTGACACTCATCGTTCCATTCGTATTTAGTACCCTTCCTTAACAATTTTCCATTGTTGTTTTGATCTGTGCATCTCCTTTGATGAATTTCTAGTAGTATCCTGTGTGTCCTAACGTTTCTCTTAGTTGGCGAACTATTTTTGGTGCTGGTAAGTTTACAATGACTGTGAGCTTTGTCGGATCTACTAGTAAGCCTTGTTTTCATACTATATGGCCCAATAGTATCCCAAACAGTGTTCCAAATATTCATTTCTTGATATTCAATTATATCTGGAACTATCTTATTGTTACAACATGAGTCGTAGAACTTCCACATGGTGTTTCAATAGACTTTAAACTTTCCAATCATCTAGGTATACTTCAAGAAACTGATGGATGAATTCCTTAAATGTTGCGATGACCACTCTAGAAAATATGGAAGGTGCAATCTTCAGTCCAAACGGCATGACTATGTACTGATAAGATCCCCAATTTGTCATGAACATGGTCTTGTGTCTATCCTTTTGTGCTATTTTAATTTGATGGTAGCCTGAGAATCCATCGATGAATGAGTAAGATTTGTGTCCCCCCAAATTCTCTAACACTTCATTCATGAATGGTGTAAGGAGTGGGTCATGTAGGCATGCATCGCTCAACTTCCTCAAGTCGATGTAGATCATAATCCATCTTCCTTGTTTCTTGTCCTGTACTACCATCGGGCTTATCCATTCTGATTCCTCGACTAGTTCGATTATGCCGACTTCGAACATCCGTTCGATCTCCTCTTTAACTTTCTATTTATATATGGGGTTCATTCTATATGGTCATTGTCCAACTGGTCTCTCTTTAGGTCTGAGTGGTATCTTCATCTCTCCCATTTCTCCTGCTATACCCTTCATCTATGTGGATGTAGTAGGAAACAAGTCATTGTATTCATGCAACAACTCTGTGATGCTTTCTACTATTGGCACATCCCAGTAGTCTCCGATGTTGGCCATTTTGGGATGTTCCATTGTTTCGATGTTAACTTTATTTACCTTGATTGGTGTGAAAATCACTTCAAATTCTATGGGTGGTCCCTCCACATCTCTTTTTCCTTCTACTTCTTCAATATGAATATCACGTGGGTCATCTTCATCTGGTGCTTCTTCCTGTACATGGTAACATGACAGTAGTTCCTTGATTGTCTGCTTATTCCATTGTTTTTCTTTTGTGATGGTTTCTATTTATGTTTCTTTGATGAATAATACTCCTCTTATATGTTTAAGGGTTGCATCTATGTTGGGGTTCTCATGCTCGAATGATAAAGTGGTTGCAAAATTCTGCTACAATATTCTCCATGTTATAGTTCCTTTGCACAATTCCTGGTCTATGTACCAGTTAGCTAGTATGACCTCTAAAGTATGTATGAAGTGATGAGGCCATTCCTCCGGTGGTGTCATTTTCCATAGCTTCCTACATGCCTCCAAGTGCTCCGATGGTGCTCTATGTCCACTGTAGTTTTGTTGTTTGTTGTTTTTCTTCTCTGCGCTGAAACTTATGCGCAGTAACGGCTTACATTGATACTAGTCTGTGATAGTCTCCTTGTGTGCGCCCCACCATATTGCGGCTGTGGCCTTCAGTGTTAAATTCAGTTCTAGTAGTCTTTGGTTCTCTAATAATGCATCTTCATATTGTGTCAAGAATGTTTCCAAATAATTTAGTCCGTGGAAACTAGGTGGTTCTCTAATTTCTATGCATATCCATCGTACTGCGTGGTCTATTCTTGCACATCTTCTCATGGATACTTCGTGTAGTCTCTGTGGCCAGTTTTCTAACCCAGTGTTTGAGTCTGTTGCAGATGAAGTAATGATCTGCCAACTGAGTACCCCATCTGCAGTTGGGTTTATGTAATCCTCCTCGTGTGCAGTTGTCCTATACAATTCGTCGATCTCCTTTAAGTCTAGGCAAGTGGGTTCTACAAACATCTCCCCTTCTAATGGTTCAAGTGGTGCTATGCCCCTATAATCTCCAGATTCAAATGTCATTTTTCTTGTTTTTAAGTTAATTATGGCTTGATTATCAAATTCCCAATCCAGACCAAGTAGTTTCAGGTACGGTGTTATGCCATCAACTATTTCAATGACTTCAAAGTCTGCCTTAGTGTGCACTCCATCAATATCTACTATTACTCCTTTCATTTTACCTATTGGTAGGACTCTATGTTGTTTGGCTAGTTTTAATTGGACATTTGAGTATCCCAATGTGTGCTCTCCCATGCATTCTCAGGTCTTCTTGGGTAGCACATTCACTTTAGATCCTAGGTCTAGTATAATGTCTCCCATATTGAAATCCCCAATGCTGTCATTTAGTCTAAATTCCCAACTTATTCTTCTTCAGGTGTGTAGGTGATTGACAGTTTTTGGTTCTAGCTTTTCTTCTGTCTCACTACTACATTTATCTAGTATGTTTTGTAATATTTTCACAGATGAAGGATCACTTAATATTTTTATGCATGATTGAAAAAAACATTTGATTGTACCTACTTGTCCCTTGGGTTTCATTCCATTGGTATGATCCAGCGATGGTGGCATCTCGTATTCTGAGACTTCTTCAACTAGTTGCGCAGTGGAATTTGACGTTGTGTCTTCCTTATGAAATTATTGTCTGGATTCCCTAAAAGTCTCCTTTTCTTTAGGCATGTTGAACTACTTCTTGGGGTCAGTGTTATTCTTTATCCATTGGTTCTGTGTTGGTTCTTGTCGAACTACGTCAGCTCCTATTTTCGTTCCTCCATGAGTGACTATGTTGATGCTTCGTCTGTCATCCCTTGCTTCGGTAGAAATCCACTGAACATTCTGATTATTCTAGTTCCTTTTTTCCTTAATCTTTACTAGTAGTGTCGGACATTCCTCTATATCATGGTCCAATGTGAGACAATACATACAAGTCACTGGCGGCAGTGGAAATTACCATGCATAATGTCCTAGTGGCTGACAATTGTGACATGTGACTAGTCCTCTACCATGTCTAAAACCTCCTCTAGATCGTCCTCTCCCTCTGTAGCCTACGCGATCACCTCTCAACATGTTATACTATGGTGCCTGATTATACTATGAAGTGTTGTACTGGGGTTGTGTCGAGTTGTACTGTGGCTATGCATTATTGTATGGTTGTTGTGTAGTATTATACTATTGTTGTGCAGTGTTATATGGGGCTGGGGCTTGATTGAATTGGGGCACTACTTTCCTAGTCATCATTTTAACCTGTACTCTATATGAATCTGATGTTCTTTCCCACATCATCTCCATAGTTCTGCAATATTTGTCGTCATGTCCCACTGACTTACAAAAGGTGAAATATTAATTCTTTTGAACTGTCTAGTACTTCTGCATCATCGTGCAATGATAAGGGTCGTGACCCAGTTTCTTTCATATTTTGCACCATAATCCTCCTTGTGGTAGAGGGTTTGGCATACCTATTTCCATATACTACACGAATGTTGGGCATTTGTTCTTGTGGTGTCCTTCCATCCTACATGCATTGTACCAAACAACTTCCCATTTATCCTTGTTCTTATTCTGGTTCAACTAAAATGTTTGATTCTTCAAATCCTCCTTCAATTCCTCAATGGCTGGGTTCGTCTACTGGTATTGGTTCTCTTCCAATTGCAGGGATGCCTGTAGAACCTCTGCCTATGTATGAAACTTCTATTGTCATAAGGGATATTTTAGATGTGGAACTAGTGAGTTGACAAATAAGTGTCGGTGTTGCATCTCGGTCATAAGGTATTTTAGTTTTCCCTTCAATCGCTTGAATCTCTGATCAATATCCCATACAGACTCTCCTGGTTTCTGTCTTATCTCAATCATATTGTTCATGTACTGATCCTCTGAGCTTGACTTCTGGAACTCATTAATCAGTAGCTTCTTAATGTCTTTCAGTGTCCTCTTCATCCCAGAGGCACTTTTTGTGTCTAGACTCATGTACCAATCTAGTGCGCAGTCTCTTAGCATGATCGCTAGCTGTGCAAGTTTGGTATCTTCATCCGTGATCTGATTCACATCCCAGATCTTTGTACAAATGAACAAATGCTTCTCAGGGTCTTTTATTTATTCTCCTCTAAACTCTGGTAATCTGATAGTGGGATCGTGTCCTTCCATCCTAAATACTTAACTACTACCTCCATCGCACAGTGTAGATACTTGACTAGTACTGTCTGAACTGGCTCCTCCAGTTGTTTCTCCTTGTGTAGATGTACTTCTTGCTTTTATACTTCCTCTAAACTCTAGTTATATAAATGGTGGTGTTATCTTTGGTGTATGGGTCACACATGGGTTTATGGGTTCCACACTGACATCAATATGGATAGGATGGCCGCCTTCTCCTCCTATTCTTGGGCCTTTTGTTTTCCTCTCATAATTTGTGCATAGGATTTCCTCAATATGCTCCACAGCCCAGAGATCCTCTACCTCTTTCTCATTTCTCGCCAAGCCCTGCCTCGCAGCTATGGCTCTCTTCTTGGTATTCACCTTATATTGGTAGGGTACTTCGCTACGCATGATTCCTGATGACACGAAGATCCACTTAAGATGGTCGTCATCCATCAAGATCAGGTCCAAGGGTTCCCCCTCCTTCTTTCCTTTATCCTTACCTCCTTTGATTTATCCTCTCTCTGACTATGCTTCCCCCCTTCCCCCATGCATGCAGGGAAGTTTAGCTGTCAGATTCCATTTTCATTACACCTTTGTTATATAGAAATATATTAATAGAAGTATACAGTGATTGAATGTACCTTCCTCGAGGTCCACATAGAAATTTGTGCTCTTCTACGTTGTATGACTTCGTTGTGTTGACTGCAAACTCTTTGATCAAGCCTGCCATAATACTGTCAAGACAAAAGTCTACTGCGTGGGTAAATTTTTTGTTCACCTGTGTAACTTCTCAATCTGTACTAGGGTCCAATTTAGTTGTTGAATCTAGTTCGTCACATGGTTATATTTCAAACTTAGTATCCACTCCTACAGTAGATGCGGAAAATCACAAAAAAAGACTTTGTATAAATCCATAAAAACGTATTTATCCATATATTTGTGAGGTGTGATGATAGGGTTTCTATTGTCTTTTTGGGAAAACTCTATCTCTTTGGTTCGCAACCAACCTTCAATTTTTTCTTTCGTGGGGTTCCAAGGTCTCATAATTCCCTTCTAATGGCTCGGTGGTCTTCTTGTTTCACTCATTCTTTTCTCATGCACTCTATCTCACCTTCTCAATCCTCTGTTGTTCCTCTTAACATGGAAAATAAACCATTTGTTCATTTACAACTGCTCTCTTCTTCTAATTGAGTTATTGACCTAGGTTTCATGTCATTCAGGTTTCCAACAAAGCCTCTAAAACTATTAGCCCTTCTGGTAACCCAGAAGGAAACAGAGTACACGGAATTCACTATGTAGTCTCACCCAACATAGATTTATATAGGTGGTTGTAAGACTTAGGCATTTACAGCCTGGGATTTAGTATGAGATATGGGTTTGTTAACTAGATCCATGCATTATGGCTTATCAAAGTAATCTTCTTATTCCTCATGGTTGCATATATGTATTTCACATTCTATTTCCCAATAGCATAAACTTATCTATACAATGTACTAACTCCTTTACTAAGCATAACCATTAACTGATTAAAAAAAGTAGAGAGATGCATACATTCATCATATTACACATATATTACCATGGTTCACCCCCTCCTGGGCTACGTTCACAAAGATTTGTCTCTTGGCTATTTTATTATTGTAGTTCTGTGTTTCTGGCGCCACGCATTTACAATTCTCCTCTTATGGGTAAGCTCTATATGAGGCAAACTAGATTGCACCAGGCTCTATAGCTTGTAAACTAATCATCAGATCTACCTTCTCTCCTCCTTTTTAGCTTAACAACTTAAAAAAATGGTACATAACAGTCAATATCACATACCACATCTGCTCATGTGTAACTACAGTAAAAGATGGGATACCAATACTACCACCCCAAGCTAATACACATCTTTTCAACACAAAACGATCGAACCCTTTTCATGATACCTACACATCTATATTTATACATTTTGGGATCTTCAGCCATTTACAAAGAATTACAAAAATCCTAACCCTATCGACATTAGGTCTTCCTCCCATGCACGCTTGTTTTTATTCCTCCAGTTGTCACTTTCCTTGAGCATGCTTTCTTGCATGAGCGTGTGTTGTTCTTTCTCCAATTGTTATTTTTGTTTCTACATGCTTTCTTTCCCATGATCGTCCTTCTTTCCACTTAGGCTTGATTCCAACAGGGCCAGTCTATCGCTACTCTCTATTAGAGAATGAGGAGATAAAGAGACAGATCCAAGAACTGCTCCACAAGGGGCACATTTGTCCCATATCATCACCTTGCGGGAGCCCAATCATGCTGGTATAGAAGAAATATGGAACCTGGTAATCTACATTGATTACCGGGCTCTGAATAAAATCAAAGTTAGAAAATGGTACCTGATTCCCTGAATCGACGACCTCCTTGATAAAATCACGAGGGCCAAATACTTCAGTAAGATTGATCTGAAGTCTGCCTACCACCAAATCCTGATAGAACAGATAAATGTATGGAAAACTGCCTTCAAGTCAAAGGAAGGCATTTTTGAATGGCTGGTCATGCCCTTTGATTTGACAAATGCTCCAACCACTTTCATGAGGATGATGGATGATATCCTATGACCATTCACCAATACTTTTGTTGTGGTGTATCTGGATGACATTCTCATTTACAGTAAGACTTGGTTCGAACACTTGTAGCATATTCATCAGGTTCTCACACCCTGTGGAAGCACAAGCTATATGCCAACTTGGAAAAATTCTCCTTCGACATGGACAGGGTCCATTACCTAGGATTCATAATTGATAAACATGGTGTACATGTGGATCTAGCCAAGATCCAAGTCATTCGTGACTGGCCAACCCTAACCACACTCACTGAGCTTCGATGCTTCTTGGGCCTTGCCAATTTCTACCGCAAGTTCAAGTTGGGATTCGCCCATATTGCATGGGCCCTTAGCCAAATAACAGGGGTGGTGGTAAGGTGAAATTTGTGTGGGGTCAGTCCCAACAACAAGTGTTCGACGATTTGAAGTAGCGCTTGTGCTCAGCCCCAGTACTTTCACTACTAGACCTATAATAGTCCTTCGAGATTGAGACATATGCTTCAAACTATGCGATGGGAATCATTCTCACTCAACACGGCCACCTCGTGCCCTATCATTGTGATACACTATTAGATGTTGTCCATAAGTACCCTACTTATGACAAATAAATGTACTCCATTGTGAAATTCTGTCATCAGTGGAGACATTACATTCTTGGGAAGGAGATAGTAATTTACACTGATCATAAGCCACTACAGTTCATGCAAACACAAGGAAAATTGTAGAATGATCGCCATAAAAAATGGTCCACATACTTGTAGCAATTCCACCTCAACATCAAGTATAAAACAAGAAGCATGAATCGCATTGGTGATTACCTCAATAGACCATCAGTCGTGTCACTCACCATGGTGCTAGAATCCTATGGCCATGAGACCTTTGGATGGTGCCAACTCTATGATAAAGACCCAGACTTCACCACCACCTACCTAATGTTGGGTGCGAACGCAGTTGTCGATAATTTCCATCTTTAGGATGTGTTGTTGTGTCATCTGGGCCATATATGTGTTCCATCAAGTGAGAGAGTGAAGATGATCTGGGAATCCCACTACAGTCGGGTGGTAGGACATTTTGATGTCAAAAATACAGTGGTGATTCTATAGAAACATTTTTACTGGCCAAAACTTTGACAAGAGGTCAGCAAGTATATCAAGTCCTACACTGCCTATGCTATTGCCAAACCAACCATTAAGAAATAGGGCACATACACCCCTCTTCCTACTCCTGACAGGCCATGGGAATCCATATCAATGGACTATATGTGGGGCCTCCCATCCACCAAGCGGGGAAATGATTATGTTTTTGTGGTTTTTGATCGCTCTTCTAAGATAGTGATTATGGTTTCCTACAAGAAGAACATCACAGCAAAGGCCAATGCCAAGATAGTATTTGAACAAGTCTGGGTACATTTTGGAATCCCACAAACCATTGTCTCATATTGGGATAGTTGATTTCTCAGCACATTCTGGTCAAGCCTCTGGCTACTACTGGATACCAAGCTCACCAAATCCACATCCTTCCACCCCTAGAAAGATGGCCAAACCGAGGTCGTAAATCGAATGATTGTGCATATCCTTCGCATGTATAATTAAAATCACCCTCCCACATGGGATGAGAGCCTTCCCTATGTCCAACATAGCTACAATTGATCCCTGCATAGCTTAACCGTCCATAGCCCCTTTCAGGTGGGGTTGGGATTCCAACCATTGGGTCCTATAGATGTTTCACTTCCCGTTGCGGTCACCTCGACCGACTCAAATCCTTCTCCAAATGAAGATGAAAAAGCCACCCAGTTCATTGAGTTGATCTAGCACATCCACCAATAGGTTCAGGATATCCTACAAAAGTCCAATGACAAGTACAAGCAATGCCATGATCAACATCAAGTGCCACATAAGTTTCAAGTGGGAGACAAAGTTTGGTTGCACTTGCAAAAAGAACACCTTATAGGACCCCATCAAAAGCTTTTCCCACTCCATTATGGGTCGTACACCATCACCAAGGCCACGGGGGATAATTATTTTGAGCTCAGCATTCCCCCTTATCTTGGCTTGCACCCAGTGTTCAACGTGGATCTCCTTCGCCCTTATTTCCCACCATTATTGGACACCTCAGACATAGCAGAACAAATGGCACCAACACAGCTCAACCCCGATAGCATACAACAGTCATCCAATTATCATATTTTGGACACACAGATCAAGGGCACTCAACAGCAAAGGATCCAACTTTATCGAGTCATCAAAGTAGGGCAGCTCTTGCACCAAGGCAAGTGGCTCACCCGGGGCCAAATTCAATAGAAATTTCCTCATCTAATGGGGGAAATCAATGCAATGGATACCATTTATTCCTAAGGAGGGAATATTTATATAGGTGGATATCGGTGGCCACCCACCTTTTCCAACTGGCTCAAAACAATTTTCTGGCAATTTTGGCAATTTACTATTTTTAGCAGTTTTAACTTTCAGGGCCATTTTGAGGGCCTAAATGAAGGTTTTTTGGGATATAGCTTCTCAATTATAGTTGAAGGCATGATTAAACCCCCAAAATGAATCTCTCCAATGATACCTTTCTAATAGGCTATCATATGCCTAAAAGAAGATCATATGAAAAAGTTACGACCCCGAGAAGTTGATGTACTAACTTACCCAGACGGGGCCCACATGACTTTTGGCACTTCATCTCCTAGGGTTAGGTTTTTGGATGTCTATGGTTTTTGGAATTCCTGTTTATTGTAAAAATGCCTTCAGATCCTCATTGTAATCATCTTCTTTCGAATGAGCGCAGCCCTCACATCTCTTTTCAGAGATAAGCCGCCACCATTCTAGCAAGCTTGTTTCCATTGCATTTTACAGTTTCAGCTTATTTCCTTATTGAATAGAAAACCAGTTTTACTATATCTCTATTATTTTTTGTTAAGAACCTGTTAATAATCTGTATTCATTTCGTTCTTCTCATCAAATCTGGATCAAAGATCTTGATCGACATGTAAAGAGACCTAATGTACCTCCTTTTGGGTCCCTTCAAAAACTACTTCTCTATAGTAGTATATGACTTTGTTGTATCTACTACAAACTCAGTGATAAACCCTGTAGTAATACTATCTAACTAGAAATCCACTGTGCGCGTGAATTTATTATTAACCCTTTCCAACCACATAATATTTTCAACAGTCCACTCTACTGGCCTAATCCGATTAGTCGGATGGGTATCTTTCAAACTCAATATCCACTCGTGTAATAACTCTGGAAAATAACCTAAATATGCTTCATGTAAATCAGTAAACACATACCTCTATAGGTACTGGCGCGGTGTGTACCTGGAACCCTTATTATCT
Organism: Picea engelmannii; assembly: GCA_009831015.1. Classification (NCBI taxonomy): domain Eukaryota; kingdom Viridiplantae; phylum Streptophyta; class Pinopsida; order Pinales; family Pinaceae; genus Picea; species Picea engelmannii. The sequence goes on from ML803734.1 coordinate 264,015, forward strand.
TTCTATGCAAACTCCAACTTCTTTGCCTCTAACCATCTTTCAATCTCTTACTTCATAGGATTCCATGGACTGAACATCCCTTTCTACCACTACATCATCTTCACCAAACCCCTTCTAGGATCTCCTTCTATGTTCTAGCCAACAATGAAACCATTTGTTGGATGTATGGGCTGACCCTGGGTTCTACCTTAGCTCTCCAACAAAACCCTTTTCACCATCGACCCTTCTGGTAAACTAGAAGGCTACACTGCACATAGAGTGCATAGTCCAGTCTCACCCGAGATGGTTTATGGGTGACTGCAGAATGCAGATGTCTATAGTCATGGAAGGGATTGGGGTTGTTCTTCTTACTTTTATTTCTACTTAAATATGCATTCTATCACACTGTTCATCAGATCCATTATTTTATTCATTCATAGTATTCATTCTGCATACATATTTCTAGTGCTCATTGTAATTTAAACCATTCATTCATCTAACCATTTAACCATAATTGCATAAATAACAAAGACATTCAGACACATTATAACACAATTTTTTACCGTGCTTCACCACCACCACCCCTCGGGGGGCTACGTCCACAAAGAGATTCTTTTTATTTATTCTTCTTCATCAAAATGGAACTGCACATTACATCATAGAATAGTGGTGTGCAGTGAGGTGGACTAGTGTTGCACCAAGCTCCACAACTTGTGACCTGACACTCATTTACACCAACTCCATATGTTCCTTGAAGCTCTCATTAAAATAAAGACTCTACCAAAAGTATGACACTCTCTATCAACAAGGACACCAAAAAGATAAAGATATGATGACTCTAAGATCTTCATCCCTCAAGATCCCTCATCCATATTCTATTTATACTACAAAATTTGGTTAAAAACCCTTACAATATGAATCCAAAACCCTAACCCTATCATGGCTAGGTTTGTCCACATATGCGCTGGATTTTGGCAAATCATGCTGTGCGTTGATTCCTTTACCCTTTATCGCACTGGACTTCCTTCTTTCTTGATGCATGTTGTTCCCTTTGGTCCAATCTACCTAATTTGTTGCATTGTCCTCGATCCCTGCTCCAAAATTGACTTTTCTCCTATCATAGGCTGCTTCAACACCTTTCATCAATGTATACCAACTACAAGCCAAGAATAACAAGGTTAGTTAGGGTGTTTCCTCCAAGGTAAGAACAACTTGTCCTCCAAGGTGGTCCAATGTGAAAGGAACCTAAAACAACGTGCCAAAGTGAATATTCATGTGCATTAATATAAAAATCAACTCACAAGGCTACAAAATAAGGTGGGTACCCTCAATAAGTGTCACAATTACTTAATTAGCAAAGTTAAGGAGGTATTGGTTCGTTAGTGATGTATATCGAAGAATAAATTAAAAAATGTTGGAATGATTATGTTATGAGTGTGATAACATGAATAAAGATAAAACAAAAATATTCAATACACAAAAAAATAGAATGTAACATGCTTGTTATTGTTGTAAGTGTTTTATTCAATACTTTATGAAATAGAGAGATAAAAGGAAAAGATATTATATTGTTACGGTTTCTATCATATGTATTCTTTACCAATCAAATCCAAAGTGGGCCTAATGGTTAAGAACATGTGTTTCCTCTTAAGAGGTCACAAGTTCAAATCTAGAGAGGGGGTATGGTATGTATACCTATGTAGAATTTACCAGTCAAATCGTTGGGCGGAGGGGGTATCATACACCAATTTGGTGTCTAGCTTGGTCGTGACCTTAAAGATAGATTATTATTAATATTAATTATTATACATATGCATTATACATAGTGACAATAATGTGTATTCATCTACCAAAGGTGAATTGGTTTTGTATCTGTCGATCTTCACCTCTTGGTGTTCCATATGTTGTTATTGGTGTATAGGTATAAAAATGATAGTGATGATTGGTATTCCTGGTGTATTTATAGAATACTAAAGTGTAGATGTGCAAGTTGTTGAGGAATTTCTATGCACATTGCTAAGATGTTCACATAGGCCAAATTTGATGTGTCAAATGTTGTAGATGTTTTATGAGCATGAAGGAATTTCTCCCTTGACCCCACGGAGGTGCTGTCCATTTACCTTTCTTATTGGTGATGATGGGAGGTCACCAATAGTGTTTCCCATTATACCCATTCATGTTGTGTGTCATGGTTTTATTCTAATTCACATTGCTAAAGCTACTAAGAGTGTTGGTTGGAAGACATTGACTTAGTAAATAGATGCATTATAAAAACATATAAGACTATGCATCGAACACTCATGGCCATATTAATATCAACAAAGTCATATTCTTAATATAATCTACCTTACCAAACAAGGAAAGTTGCAAAGGGAAGCAAGTCCATGCTAATAGAGAAAGTCTAATAGATGCCCACCTCCTTTTGTGTTTTTCTAGGTAGCATCCTCAATTGTTCAAGTACTATACCCCACCTATATTATTCTTCGAGAAAAAGAAAAAGAGGTTTTTACTAGCTCCTTCCTTCAATGTAGTTATTATACGGATAAAGGAAGAGATGATGTATCTTACCTAGTTCAATTTGACATCATATATACCTAATTTCTTCTAGTTACAAAGATAGTCTTCCAGTTACAAAGCTAGTTTTAACCTTAATGAAACAAGTTTATGAATAATTTTCTTGGAGGATATCCATTGCTTTTAGTTGACTCCGTTGAAGAGGTTCCACTGCAAGTTGGGTCTATTACATGAGTCAAGCACATTGTAGGTTTTTTTCTTTCTTCCATTTCTATTCGAATTATCTAACAAACAGGAAAAATAATAGTCTATGGCAAACCAAAAAGAAAATTGAGTTGAACAGATTATTAAGCATAGATTGATTTGACACAAATAATAATATATTACAAATGGAAGATAAAATTGAGTTTAATAAATTATTAAGAATGGATTGATTAGACCAGTAAGGTCTTTCACATTATCAAGTGCTCTTTCGAAAGAACTCGGATTTTTCTAGGTTGATAATAGTATTTAATTTCAAAATATTTCCACAACTATAATTCTAGAGGTTAACATTGCAGAAAAATCCATTTGAAACTCTTATGGTTTTTAGTCTTAATAAGTGAGACTTTTCTTTTACTTTGTTTTATTTTGAGCAAGTAACATAACATGAAGAGCATGTATGTTGTACTTTGAAAAAAAATAGAAATTGAGATGGAAGACATAACACATGATTATACACACCTATAATAATTTCTATTACTCATATTACACACAATATTACATGTATATATAGTTGGAATCAGATCCAACTATCTCCAAACATAGAGATAGTTGTTGAGAGAATCTCTCAACAACCTTCAACAAATCTCCAACAGATTCAAACCAAATCCAAACATACCACACAAAATTAATTCCAAAGGATTGATTGATTGATGATTGATGTAATGTAATATGTATTGTCCTTGATGAGAATGCATAGATGAAGATGGATCAATGAGTTTTCATTGATATGATAAAGATGGATCAATGATTTTCCATTGATACATGATGAAGATGGATCAATGTGGTTTCATTGGTATATGATGCATTGTTGAAAAATGTATATATGACTCATTATTGTCTTATCATGATTGATAAGGTGCAAAAATGGATTAACTCCAAAGTGGTCCCCTTATGGTGAAAGCCCTCATGAGAAGACGCTTTGTGGATTGAGTTATCATAGAATAATGGTTGGAGGACCCATGCTCTCATTATTGTCTTATCATGATTGATAAGGTGCACAAATGGATGAACTCCAAAGTGGTCCCCTTATGGTGAAACCCTCACGAGAAGACACTTTGTGGATTTAGTTATCCTAGAAGAATGGTTGGAGGACCCATGCTCTCATTATTGT
>ML803734.1:268328-280662 GCA_009831015.1 Picea engelmannii
TTTCTATATATAGAAAGTGGTTAACCCTAAAATAAGGAAAATAGGTTAAGTGACATAGAAATGGGTTAAGTGACCTAAAAATGGGTTAAGTTACCTAGAGGATGAAGGTACAAATAATATAGAAATGGTCTCTTGTAGATCATCCTTTTTTGTGGATCAATGGAGAGCTTCTTGTGAGAATATATTTTGGAGTATTGATGGAGAGCTTCTTGTGAGAGCTTCTTGAGAATTTTTGGTGTGGAAAACTTGAGAATATTGAATATATATAGGTGAATAAGGTAACCAAAGGATATCTAAGCCTAATTTCAGTGGCAAGGTGAAGAAAAGAGGGTCAGAATTCAAGGGAGGATAAATTCGTTTCATGATGCTTTCTAAGGTATGTTATTTACAAGTCATCTCACCATTTTCTCAATACCTTTGTTTGTATAATGATTCAGACCGTGATATTGATATGACATTGAGGAAACATATCCAAGTATATGTGGTAACAAATTCATCTTGTGGGTCATTTTATTTTTGGATTTACACTCTGTGGAAAATAGAGTTTGTGGCTAGTCTTGAAACTAGTCAAAAAAAGGTGTTTTGGGTAAAAATGGCATAACTTATTCATAACAGATCCAAATTCAGTGAGACAATTTTTTTTGGTTACATTACATTCTATAGTATACTTTGTAAAAGTTTCATATCTATTCAATAAATATTCTGTGTGGGGCACGCTTTACAAGGTCGCTCTCTAGAATAAGCCAGAATTCAACAAAGTATGTCATTTTTGCTATAACTCCTTTTCTGAGATATTCCAAGTAGTGAAACTAGGGGGAATTGACTAAAAAAAAATGAAGAACATTTTTTATCAGTTTCATATCTTTATTCATTATAGATACAAAGTTATGATTATTTCAAGTTAGGGTTGTTGACTAATCCAAAACTAGTCATGGTTGAGACAAGTAGTTGATGAGTTGGCACATACATGAGGTGTACAGTTGATGATGTTGGTACATATTGATGAGTCATTTTTTATGATTAGTTGACACATGATTGGTATATACTGTTGGCATGTTTTCAGACAGAAGGCAAAGTATTTTTTTGTCATTGATGGCAAGCACAACCCGATGATGATGAACAAGAGAAAGTGGCAAGACCAGCAGCGCAACGATGATTGCATGATGAAGAAGAGAAAGTGGCAAGACTAGTAGCACAATGATGATTGCATGGAAGAAAATCCCAAAATTTGAAAGGACAGAGCATGTCAAATAACTCCATTTCAGAGTTTCACAGACCAGAAAATTAGAGTTTCAAATACCGGGTGTTGGAAGTGTAGAAACACTTCACCACAGGAGTCCCGAAGTCGCGAAATGTGAAACACTGAAATCCTGAATCAGGCACAAGGAATACTTGTGAATTTCTGATATGTTCGTAACCATCGGATCAAGGATTGATCCGGACCATTGATCAGACACGACAAAGGCCCATGAATTTTTGATAAGATCTGGACCGTTGGTTCCATAGGACATGTGGCGAAATATTGTCATTTCGTTGACTGGAAAGTCAAAGGAATGGGGTTCCCTAACCTCTCGAATTCACAACATGTGAAATGTCGAAGTGCTGAAATGTGAAAAACACCTTTTGGTGTAGGTTTTGGTTATCGAGAGATTGAGAAGTCAAGAGTCGAAACTCTCCAACACAGGAATCACGAAGTCGCAAAATGTGAAACCCCAAAATCCCAAAACAAACACATCTACCAAAATTTCAGATACTGGGAGTTGGAGGAGTCAAGAGTCAAGAATATTCATCACATGAGTCCCTAAGTCGTGAAACCTAAAGCCGCAAAATGTGAAATTGTGAAATCTTAAAGACTACATGTTGGAGTTTTGCAGACTGAGAGGTGGAGTTGTCAAGAGCTCTCACATCAAGAGTGTCGAAATCATGAAATGTCGAAATGCAAAATCAAAAAATGTCGAAATGAGAAATAGTGGAAGGTGCTAACAACTTGACTCCATTTCGGAGTTTCACGGGCCGAGAGGTGGAGTTGTCAAGAGCTCTCACATCAAGAGTGTCTAAATCATGAAATGCCAAAATGTGAAATAAGCACGAGATCCATTATTTAATCCAACAGTGCAGGTGAACTTGAATATTATCAAAGGGCTACTACTCCATCTCTCAGTTAATTGAACAGGTATGAATTAGTTAGCAAAATTGATTCATGATTCTTGATTGATTGGCGTTTTAGTTGCTGAGACATTTTCTTTGCCTAAGAAGATTCGAAGTGTAACTACCATTATTGTTGTGTATAAAATAAGAACATAGAGACTGTGTGCAGTTGGCTATCAGGACTAAAAAATGAGTTGAACTGTAGAATTAAAAAAACTACAGCATGTGTAGTGTGAAGAAAGCTCAAGGAACAGAAGTTGAACATAAGAGAAAAGGTGAAGAGAGAATATTGTGCACATATCAAAGAGGATGAGAAGGACAGATAAAGAACAGATAGACAGAGACAACAAGTCAAGTCAAATATGAACAAAGAAGAAGAATAGTGTAGCAGAGAAGAATTGCAGAACAGTGTAGAATTGGTAAGAATTGATTTATCTGTGTGTTGGTTATTCAATGATTTATTTGTAATCAGATAGGTAGGGAGGTTCTAGGGAGGACTATTGTCCTCAGAGGTTCAAGTGTTTTCTTGAACATAGGGAGTTGTAGCTTCCATCCGGTTGCATCCAGAAAAACCAGGATGGTAGGGTGGTGCAAGGGAGAACAAGTGTTCTATGTTATACATGTTGGAGCATGTGTAACTGGAAGTAGGTGCTTCCATCCAGTTGGTGATGTAACACTCAAGGAGTTGGTGCTTCCTTCTAGTGGGTTCTAGAGAAACCAGAGAGTTGGTGCTCTCAAACAAGTTGAATCTTGTAAAATAGAGGTAGTATCCTCACATTGAGTTGGTGATCAATTATAGATGATGTACAGAACTTAAAAGACTCCATATCATTTCGAAGAAGAAGAGGTTTTCTCCCTTTATGGGTTTCCTCGTGAAAATCTATCTCTGTGTATATCTTATGTGTGACTGATGCTCATTATTTATGTTGTCAATATGCTATATAATATTGATGATCACTTGAAGAAAGTTTAAGAATTGTTTAATTGAAATTAAAATTGTTTAAGCATAGTAACAATTGATTCACCCTCCCCCTCTCAGTTGTCTTAGTAATTTCAACAATTGGTATCAGAGTGGGTTCCTTTTATTTAAAGGTAGATTTGTAAGCTTAAAAATGACAAGTCATTAAGGGACTTCAGCCAGTAAGCCTCCACTGTTTGATGGAACAAATTTTTCCTTTTGGAAGGTTAGAATGAGAACATACCTAATGGCCTTAGGTGCTGATGTTTGGGATGTAGTAGAGACTGGATACACAAATATTGTTGTGCTAGCCTCCAAGGATGATAAGTTAGAATTTAGCTTTAATTCTAGAGGAATGAATGCTATCTTGAATGGACTTGCAGAAGCCGAGTTTGTAAAGGTGATGCATCTTCAAACTGACAAAGAAATGTGGGACAAACTTATTAGCAGCTATGAAGGAAATGAGAAAGTAAAAGATGCTAAACTTCAAACATTTAGGTTGAAGTTTGAACAACTAAATATGAATGAAGATGAAATAGTTAGCAAGTATTTTTTAAGAGTTGAAGAACTTGTGAATGCCATGAAGGGTCTTGGTGAGAAGTTTGAAGAATCACTCTTAGTTCATAAGATTCTAAGATCTCTTCCTGATAAATTTAATCCAAAAGTCTCTGCAATAGAAGAACTAAATGATCTTAAAACTTTGTCCATTGATCAACTTCTAGGAACTTTAACTGCATATGAAATGATACTTAGCAAATATAAATCCATTACTAGAGAAGCATCATTTAAAGCATACAAGAATACTGATTCAAAATTAGATGATATTGAGGAAACAATTGTGAGAAGATTAAAGAAAGGATCAGGAAAATATCAAGGAAAGTTACCCTTCAAATGCTTTAACTGTGGTAAGATAGGTCATTTTGCATCTAAGTGACCCCATCAAAAAAAGGACCAGAACTCTGATGATGAAAAGAAGTACAAATACAAGAAATATAGTAAGAAGAAAAGTTTGGTTGCAAATAATGACAATTCCTCAGAAGATACCGATAGTGACTCTTCCTGTGAATATAAGGTAAATGACTTAATGCTTATGGCCAAAGAGGATTATGATAATAAAAGCATAGGCAGTGATGACAATGATGAAGAAGTTGTAGTTGATATGGAAAGAGAATTGATCACTGCACTGGAAGAAATTGACAGACTCAGAATTAAGAACAGAAAGCAAAAACATTTGTTGATACAGTTCGAGAAAGACGGTAAACAGCCCGATGGAGACTTTTCCCTAATGAAAGTGGAATTAGAAGAGGCAAAGAAAATAGAGGACATATTGAAACAACAGTTGTCAGAGAAGAAAGCTAGGTGTGAAGCCTTAGAAGAAGAGATAGTAAAAACTAGAAAAGAAATGGAGAAATTTAAGGGATTGTATCACCAAAATCTACCAAGTATTAAAGCATTAGAAGGATTAACCTCCATTCTAAATCAGCAAAGAAACCCAAAGTTGAAAGTTGGATTGGGGTATGAAGAAGGATCAAGTAGTGATCATCCAAGTAATATAGAACCTATCAAGTTTGTCAAATCCTCAAGCATTGACAACAGACACTCTACAGAAAAAAAAGAAAGAAAATCAGCCACCAAGAAGGAATGAAAGAAAAAATACCAGAACCGAATCCATAGATCAGAGAGATTATCAGCATGAAAGAAATTGACCTCCTCAAAGAAGACAGATTTTTTCAAGGAACAAAGGTTTTTTCTATGGTTATTTTTTTTTCTGCTCTAATTTTGGTCACAAAGCTATAAACTTCTCTTTAATATTTAGATATGAGCAGTCAATTTTTTCAAGGAATAATTATCTGCCACTGCAAAGATTGAGACATCCAAGCAACAAACAATCACAGACTATAAATCATGTGATGATTGGGAGAAGGACATAGATGAAACACAACAATATTTATGAGCATAACAATTATTATGATCTATTATTCCGTGAACCAGAATGTTACAACTGCCATAATTATGGACATAAAACTACAGACTCTCACTTAAAGAATTACAAGTCAAATTTGATCCCCACTACTGAAAATGTCAAGGTTTGGAAGAAGAAAGAAGATGACAAGTGTGGACTAGTGTTATCAACCCAAAAACAAAAGAATCCCTGGTATATTGACAGTGGATGTTCCAAACATATGACTGGAGACAAAATTAAGTTTCTAACCCTAAGTGATAGCAAATCAGGGAATGTAACTTTTGGAAATGATGCACCAGGAAAAATAAAAGGTAAAGGAATGGTAAGTTTGAGTAATGGCAAAGGGAAAGCTCAAGATGTGATGTTTGTAGAAGGTCTGAAACATAATCTAGTGTCAGTCAAGTCTGTGACTGAGGATGTGAAGTCATTTTTACCTCTAAAGACTGTAGAATAAAATCTATGAATTCAGGACAGCTAGTTGCAAAAGGAATAAGAACAGAAAACAATGTCTATGTGTTAAAAGAAGAAAAAGAAGAATGCCACTTAAGAAAATATGATGAAAGTTGGTTGTGGCATAGGACACTTGGACACCTAAATTTTGATCATATAATCAAGCTCAGAAACAATGGGGCAATAAAAGATCTTCCAAAGATATCAAAACCATATGACTCTGTTTGTAAACCTTGCCAGATTGGAAAAATTACTCGCACTCAGTTCAAATCTAAAAACTTTCCTTCAATGGAAAAACATATCTAGTTAGTACATATGGATTTATGTGGACCATCAAGGAAAGAAGGTAAAGGAAAATAAAATTATTTTGTGTTGATAATTGATGATTATTCTAGACTAACATGGGTTGCCTTTTTGAAGGAAAAATCTAAAGCATTTGAAAAATTCAAAGTGTTTAAGGCTCTGACTGAGAATCAAACAGGAAAATGATTAAAGGCAATAAGGTCTGATAGAGGAGGAGAGTTTAGTTCATGGAACTTCAAAGAGTTCTTTGATAAACATGGGATCAAAAGAGAGCACACAATTCCAAGGACTCCACAGCAAAATGGAGTTGTTGAGAGGCAAAATAGATCAATATAGCAAATGGAAAGATCAATGATGAATGAAAGGAACATACCTCAGACATATTGGGTAGAAGAAATTCATATAGTTGTTCATATTCTTAACAAATCTCATCTCAGGCCACACAGTGACAAGACTCCTTATGAACTATGGTTTGGAAGACCTGCTTCAATCAAGCATTTTAAAGTCTTTGGGAGTAAGTGTTATATCAAGAACAATGATGAAAATATTGGAAAATATGATGACAGGGYAGATGAAGGTATCTTCTTGGGTTATGCTACAAACAACAAAGGGTATAGATGTTACAATAAKAGGCTGCATAAACTAGTTGATTGTATAGACATAAACGTTGATGAYGAAATCCCAGTAAAAAATGTAAGCAGTGTTGAACCAAGAACAAAAGATATAGTTGAAGATGAATATGAACAAGTCCAAGGATCAKAAAGAGAAGAATCTGAATCRGATGAAGATAYGAATACTCCRACTGACACAAATTAGAAAAAAGAAGCAAAATCACCTCTYAGAATTGTTAGAAAGAATCATCCTGAAAATTAGATAATTGGATATATAAATAAAGGAGTTCAGASAAGAAGGAAATTGATTAAAGATTCARAATAATCTCATGTTGCTTTTTTATCTATGACTGAACCTAAAAWTTTTGTTGAAGCCAGCCARCATGATGATTAGATTAGAGMAATGAATGAAGAGCTTGATCAGATTGAGAAGAACAATACTTGGGAGCTTGTCCCTAGACCTGAAGATAAAAATGTAATAGGTTTCAAATGGGTGTTCAAGAATAAAATGAATGAAAAAGGACAAGTTGTTAGAAATAAAGCTAGATTGGTTTGTAAAGGGTATGCACAAGTTGAAGGTCAAGACTTTGATGAAACTTTTTCACCAGTGGCAAGATTGGAAGAAATTAAAATGTTTCTTGCTTACTCATGTCATAGGAACTTTAAAGTTTATCAGATGGATGTTAAGTCAACATTTCTTAATAGAGATCTAGAGGAAGAAGTATATATGGAGCAACCTGAAGGATTCTCATTGACAGATAATCCTGATTATGTTTGCAAGCTGAAGAAGGCCTTATATGGACTGAAACAAGCACCACGAACTTGGTATTATAGACTGGACAAATTCTTACAGGACAAAGGGTTCAAGAAAGGTATTGTTGACAACAATCTCTACATTAAGTCTGAAGGTGATAATTTACTAGTTGTTTTGGTTTATGTAGATGATATTATTTTTTGTTGTACTAATGAATCATTTATCCAATGGTTTTCTAACTCTATGCAAACAGAGTTTGAGATGTCCATGATAGGAGAACTATCATATTTTCTTATCTTACAAGTAAATCAGAGTTCTGCAGGAATATTTATCTCTCAAGAAAAATATTTGAAAGAGATGTTGAAGAAATTTCAGATGGAAGATTCCTCTCCTGTTAGCACACCTATGGTGGTTGGTTGCAAGCTCAGTAAAGATGATATCTCACCTGATGTTGATCAAAGGAAATATCGCTCTATGATAGGAAGTCTTATGCACATCACAACATCCCATCCTGATATAATGCAAGATTTTGGAATGGTAGGTCATTATCAGTCTGCTCCTAAACAAAGTCATTTGGTAGCTATCATAAGGATATTGAAATACTTGAAGGGAACAATGACTTATGGTCTGTGGTATCCCAGAAATCAGAATTTTCAGTTAACTGCTTATTCATATGAAAATTGGGCAAACTGTGTTGATGAGAGAAAAAACACCAGTGGAGGAGCATTCTTTTTGGGTGACTCATTAGTAGCACGGCTTAGTAAAAAGCAAGGATCCATTTAATTATCAACTACAGAGGCAAAATACATTGTTGTTGCTACTTGCTGCACACAAATTTTATGGATGATACAAACACTTGCAAATTTGAAGGTAACATATGCTGATCCCATTCCAATTCACTGTGATAACACTAGTTCCATTAGTGTCTCCAAGAATCTTGTTCTTCATTCCAAGACTAAGAATATCCCAATAAAATACCATTTTCTCAGAGAACAAGTTACAAACAGAATTGTTCAGCTGAATTATATTCCTTCCAGAGAACGAATTGTTGATATCTTTACTAAACCATTAGCAGCAACCCCTTTTGGATATCTTCGTCAAAAGTTGGGGGTTATAATTTCTTGTGTCTAATCGGTTCACCTGGTCAGGGGGAGTACTTATTGAATATTTGGTGTATTTATAAGATGCTGATAGTTGACAAGGGGAGTATGTACTGCAACAACTCAGGGGGAGCATGTTTCTTCTTTGACATTGATGTCAAAGGGGGAGAAAGTGTGGTAATTTCAAGGATTCTACAGTGGTATAGTTATAGTTGCATGTTTTTCAATGGGTTTCCATCAATGCAAAAGGTGGAGATTGTTGGCATGTTTTCAGACAGAAGGCAGAGTATTTGTTTGTCATTGATGGCAAGCATAGCCCGATGATGATGAACAAGAGAAAGTGGCAAGACCAACAACACAACAATGATTGCATGATGAACAAGAGAAAGTGGCAAGACCAGTAGCACAACGATGATTGCATGGTAGAAAATCCCAAAATGCAAAAGGATAGAGCAAGTCAAATAACTCCATTTTGGAGTTTCGCAGACCGGGAAATTGTTGGTTGTGGAGCCTGATTATCTTCTTGATTCAGAGGTCCTTGATTTTAGTCATGTTTATACCCCATGAAGTATTTACACCCCAGAAGTATGTATACTCTTCCACGTGGGGGAGTGCAGAGGGGGGGTACCCCCTCTGCAGGGTCTGGGGGAAAGCAGGGGTTCGGGGGCGAAGCCCCGGAAGCAAAAATTGCCTTGTAAAAGTATATTGTAATTTCATTATAAATCTGGACCGTTCATTATAAGGTTGTAGATCTAACGGTAGAGATTATGTTAGGGTTTTTTTCCCTAGAAGGCAACCCTCTTTTATGAGGGAAATGTATCGCAGCTATGGTTGATGGTGAATATTGTATTATGAGAGAGGAGACTTTGAGAGAAAGAAGAGGAAGTTATAGCGGGTTTTGTTGTAGGTTGTATCCCTTCATTTTTTGGATAATAATAAAGGAAGGACCTGACAATTTCTCTGGTGGACGTAGCCCACACTGGGTGAACCATGTAAATCTGTTTCTCTCTTGTATTGTGTCTCTTTTGTGTTTTCTTTCTACATTTGTTTTATTTTATTGCTCCGCAGTCCTGTTTTTCTAATAGAAATTAGAGTTTTGGATACCGAGTGTTGGAAGTGTAGAAACACTTCACCACAGGAGTCCCAAAGTCATGAAATGCAAAACGCCAAAATCCTGAATCAGGCACAACGAAGACTTGTGAATTCGCGATATATTCCTAACCATCGAATCAAGGATTGATCTGAACCATTGATCAGACATGACAAAGGCCTATGAAGTTTTGATAATATCTATACCATTGGGTCCATAGGACACATGGCGAAAGATCATCATTTTGCTGACTGGAAAGTCAAAGGAACAGGTTTGCCTAACCTCTCGAATTCACGACATGCGAAATGCCGAAGTGCCAAAATGTGAAAAACACCTTTTGGTGTAGGTTTCGGTTACCGAGAGATTGAGAATTCAAGAGTCAAAACTCTCCAACACAAGAATCTCGAAGTCACGAAATGCGAAACCCCGAAATCCTGAAACAGGCACATCTACCGGAATTTCAGATACCGGGAGTTGGAGGAGTCAAGAGTCAAGACTCTTCATCATAGGAGTCCCGAAGTCGCGAAACCCGAAGTCACAAAATGTGAAATCATGAAATGTCAAAGAGTCCATATCAGAGTTTCATAGACCAGGAGGTGGAGTTGTCAAGAGATCTCACATCAAGAGTGTCGAAATTGCGAAATGCCGAAATGCGAAATCGTGAAATGTCAAAATGTGAAATAGTGGAAGGTGCTAACAACTTGACTTCATTTCAGAGTTTCCCAGACCAAGAGGTGGAGTTGTTAAGAGCTCTCACATCAAGAGTGTCGAAATCACGAAATGTCGAAATGAAAAATCGTGAAATGCCAAAATGTGAAATAAGCACTATATCCATTATTTAATCCAACAGTGCAGGTGAACTTGAATATGATCGGAGGGCTACTGCTCCATCTCTTAGTTAATTGAATAGTTATGAATCAGTTAACAAAATTGATTCATGATTCTTGATCAATTGGCGTTCCAGTTTCTAAGACGTTTTCTTTCCTAAGAAGATTCGAAGTGTAACTATCGTTATTGTTGTGTATAAAAGAAGAACATAGATATTGTGTGTGGTTGGCTTTTGGGACTGAAAAATGAGTTGAACTGTAGAATTGAAAAAACTACAGCATGTGTAATGTGAAGAAAGCTCAGAGAGAAGGAACAGAAGCTGAACAAAAGAGAAAAGGTGAAGAGAGAAGATTTTGCACATATCAAAGAGGATGAGAAGGACAAAGAAAGATCAGATAGACAGAGACAACAATTCAAGTTAAATATGAATAGAGCAGAAGAATAGTGTAGCAGAGAAGAATTGCAGAACAATGTAGAATTGGTAAGAATTGATTTATCTGTGTGTTGGTTATTCAATCATTTATTTGTAATCAGGGAGGTAGGGAGGTGCTAGGGAGGACTTTTGTCCTCAGAGGTTCAAGTGGGTGCTTGAACACAGGGAGTTGTAGCTTCCATATGGTTGCAGCCAGAAAAACCAGGGTGGTATGGTGGTGCAAGGGAGAACAAGTGTTCTCTGTTATACAGGTTGGATTCTGTGTAACTGGAAGTAGGTGCTTCCATCCAGTTGGTGTTGGAACACTTAGGGAGTTGGTGCTTCCTTCTAGTGGGTTCTAGAGAAACTAGAGAGTTGGTGCTCTCAAACAAGTTGGAGCTTGTAAAGTAGAGGTAGTAGCCTCACATTGAGTTGGTGCTCAATTATAGATGATGTATAGAACTTCAAATACTTCCTATCATTTCGAAGAAGAAGAGGTTTTCTCCCTTTATGGGTTTCCTCGTGAAAATCTGTCTCTGTGTATATCTTATGTGTGACTGATGCTCATTATTTATGTTGTCCATATGTTGTATAATATTGATGATCACTTGAAGAAAGTTCAAAAATTGTTTAATTGAAATTAAAATTGTTTAAGCACAGTAACAATTGATTCACCCCCCCCCCCTCTCAGTTGTCTTAGTAATTTCAACATATACTTGGTACATGTTGGATGCACTTTTTTATGGTACAGGTTAATTACAGGTTGTTTGGCACAGGTTGGTGCATGGTTGATGCACTTGTTTATGGTACAGATTGATATTCATTGAGGATTGTTGCCTCATATCAACTGATTTTGAGGGTGTAAGTTGAGTCTTTCATTATATATTTGGTTCTCTTGTAGAGTTGTACTCTATTCAGTTGTTTCTAAAAAAACTCCAAGGATTGTAGTCCATAATAAAAATAAAATTGTACATACATCTTGTGTTCTTTGTGTTCCTTGTGGTGATGACTTGTTGATGATATATTTTTGATATATGTTGTTGATATGTGTTGAAATTTAACTAGTTATAAATGACAATAGTGAGTAATGAGTTAATGGTGATCGTTAACTAAGGCATTTTGGGGAAAATATCCCTACACTATTCAACCCCCCCCCTCTCATTGTAGTTGGTGTGTCCAACAATTGGTTTCAGAGCAGGCCTTCACTACAAGCCTTAACAATATTGAAGAAGATCCATAGACACACAAATGGATGATGAAATACCAATCCTTGATGAGGAATGTCTGTGTATTTGAAGACAATGGGAGCAGTTATTTGGAAGGTAGCCATTGGTGGATCAGTTCCGTTGAAGAAAAAGTCAAAGTTTTCATCTCAAAGGGAAGGAAAGAAGAATGATACATTTTCTCTTAAGATCATTCTCAGTGGACTCTCAAGCCCTATCAAAGAAAGCATGGAACAATGCACTTCCACCAAGGATCTATGGCTAAAGCTAGAGGAGACATATCAAAGCAAGAAGGAGACGGAAGATATGAAAGACCACTCAATAAATATTATCAAAGGTAAATAATCTCCCAAAACCCTTGATCATATTATTTCTAAATGTGATCTTGAAAACATTTCAAATGAAGACAAAGAATCAAGTGATAATGTTGGCAAAAAGGAAGATCTTGAAGATACTTCAAATAAAGGTAAAGAATTTCCAAAGACTCTTGATTG